>JAOXYD010038646.1:0-13814 GCA_028565735.1 Pinacopodium congolense | reverse complement strand
AATTTGAACTCTTATCTCACATATACTTTCATAAACATGTATCATTTCAACTAGGGTATATTTTGGGGCCTTACAATATTAGTCTTTGAGTGAGATGAATTAGGAAAGGTCACCAATTAGATGTCTTGAGCATCCATTATCTACATATCATTATTTTTTCTTTTTGGAAACCTAAAAAATAAGAAGATTTTTGGTATAAATTTTAGTTTGTCTTTTTATAAGCACGAAAATTTAAAAAAGCATAGAAATAGAAAAAAATGACACACAAATATATCACAGAAACTAAACAAAATAGCACAAAAGCACAAAAACACACAAAAATCAAGTAAAACACATAAAAACAAAAACAGAAAGTAGAAAATAGAAATAGAGAGGGAACCAAATGGGCCCTAAGAAAATCATTTTGATTTATCTCCATACTAGTTAGGGTCCTTGTGAGCTGGTTACTTTCCTACCATTCTAACCTCTTCCTGTAACTTCCAATAACTTAATCTATCACAACAAAATCTCTTTACATGTCTATGATTTCCACAATAGGTACAAAATAAGGGAGTATAAGTTCTATATGTTTGAATATAGGCATACCTATGTATTAGTTCATCATAGGTCCTTATGTGATAATTTTACCTAGGTTAATAATATTGTATCCTTACATTATATCTATCTTATGGAACTCTTTTGGGTCTCTTGTTAGGACTATACATATATGCATGATAACTCTTTCTAAGTTGTGTCCTACATTAGGATGCCTTTTTTTTCAAATGAACTAGGTATGAGTTCATCTTCTAAGTTCTTTTGTTTTAATAAAATCGTCTTACTAGTTGAAGATGCATTTTCACCTGTGTATCATATTCTATGTTTATCATTTCCACCTTTTGTGCTCTTAAAATTGATACCAACTTCTCGTTACCTTTTGTAAATTTGACTAAAGATTCCTTATCTAATTTTACTTTTTTTCTTACAGAATCATTTTCATTTGCTAAATTTTGCCTATCAATTTCTCCATCATTCTTTTATTCTAAATCATGCCTTTGCATGTAGCTAGTAATTTAAAGGTCTCTTTATAATTAGTGGATACTTTCTTCTTCTTCTTAGTAAAAAAAAAAAATTCTAAGCATTCTACTAAATCATTATAAGTAAAATCTACATCTCATTCGTCATCACTAGAAGAAGTAGAGTAAGATATCTCATCACTTACCATAAAGCACATTTTTCACTTTTCACTTACTTCCATCATCTCATATTATAGCTTTTAAGGTCTTCCTATTCTTTCCTTCTTTTTCTCCTTTTTCCCCTTTTCTTTTAAGAGAGGGCATTGTGACCTTATATGACCTATTTCCTTACATTCAAGGCATATAATGTTATTTGATTTATTTTTAAAATTGGACTTGCCATCTATTGAGTCCCTTATTTATGAGGGCATCTTTATCTTTAAAATTTTATTGAAATTTCATATAAGTAGAGCTATATCTTCATCATCATTTCCTCTTGTGGAGGCTTCATCATCACTATAAAAACTTTCTTGATGCCTTGGATTCCATTTTCTTCTTCCTTTAGATGGTCTCCTATTCTTAAGTCTCTTTCAGCCTTCTCTCATATGCCAAGAGGGATCTAATTAAATCTTTGATAAAGAGGACATTTAAGTATTTTTCTTATCAAATGGTCGTCATTTTGGCTTTCTATGTGTTTGGTAAGGATCTAATAATCTTTCTTCAAATTCATCGTTTGAGTATGTCTTACCTAGATCTTTAAGAGCATTAATAATGTCGACGAATCTATCATGCATGGAGTATATGCTTTCATCATACAACATATGGAAAAATTCATATTCATGTATTAACATGTTAACCTTACTTTTTTTTTTGTAACTTTGTGGTCATTTGTTATAGCTTCTGTTTTTGGTTTTTATTTGTTGTTGTTGATTGCTATCTTTGGTTGTAGTTTTTGGTTTTTATGTTTGGTTTCTATCTTTGTTTTTGTTTTTGGTTTTTGTTTTTGTGTGTTGTTATTGCGTATCAATACTTTAATTTTTTTTGGTTTGGTAATGTGTAGGTGGGTTATTGTGAACGATGTACATAATTATTTGAAGAAATTATGATACGAAGATATATAAATGAATTTTTTATTATTATAGTCTAGTGTAGATCAAATATTTTAAATGTACATCAATAAAATTATGAACAATTGGAAAAATTGTAGAAATAAAGCATGAAAATTTAAAATTCACAATTCGTATGCAACATTGCTATGTTACATTAAAAAACCTATAATATATATGGAAAATACATATATGTAATATCAACAATTATCAATTTTTTATTTGATTTGTTCAAATTAACATAAGAATGGTGATATATTATTGAGACATAACATAAAAAATAATTATCATTTAACTAATTATACGTGATTATGCTATACATTTAGGTTTGGTTCCATATATTAATCAATGGGAAATTAGTTAAATTAAAAAAATTATTAGGTTCATTAAATAAATTTACATATATAACAAGTGGAAACAGTTTAATAAAATTACATATACATGAAGTTAGGAAGTTTAATAAAGTTACATTTCCCATTGGTTACATAAATATGATATTGACAAATTAAGAGTGGCTATAGACATAATCACGCCACATTTGTTTAGTGATTACAACTCGTATTAGAGATGCAGCCCACTATTATGCAAGAGTTGAATTGTACTCTCCTATTGCATTAGGTCCTTCATTTACAGTTTCATATGGTTTGTTGACATGTGATATAGAATCATCGAATAATGTATCGACCTAGGCATAATTCCTAATAAAGTTATGAAGAACACAACAAGTGATGACAATGAATTTTTGCTTATTCATGCTGTATGTAGGCATATTGAACAGTATGAGAAATCTTGCTTTCAAAACATTGAAACATCTTTCGTTGACATTTTGCAGTGATGAATTCTTGAAGTTAAACAATTCTTGTAGCCCTGATGGTCATCCTTGTCATTTCAAATGATATCCTTAACCACTATAGGGTGTTAGAAACCCAGGTAAATTCACGTATCCAGAGCCAACGACATAAAACTTACCTAAACTTGTTATAACATACATAATGTAAATTTATTAAACATCATATAAATTAAATCAACTAATAATGTAATTAATAGATGTAATACCTTCTAGAAGCATTGAAAATTGTATCATTAGATTTGTGATTACTTCAGAAATAATTTGGTAGTCATTAGCAGTACCCTCCCACCCTGCCATCACATATGTGGAACGCATGTCGAATGAGCAATAACACATGACATTTTGTGTTGGCTCAATTCTTTTGCCCTTATATGGTATCTGCTTGTCTGGAGGAACATGTGCATATATATGCGTCCCATCTATTGCTCTAACACATTCCTACAAAATGAAAGATTATGTACCATTATAAAAAATGACAGTAGCGAACAACTTCAAATGACGCCAATAAGTTAACACATACCTTGAAATATGGAAAGTAAATGGAAGCATCTTGAATCTCTTCCGATGTTTGGTCAAATAATGGCAGAATAATGAATTTTTTAGCAAGTCGATTGATTGCATGTAAGACTGTTGAAAATGTGTGGAAATTATCCACATGGAATGTTGAAAATGCTCAGCATTAAGTCTGGTTGTTTCACTATGACCGACTGTCATCAAGAAAATTGCTACTTGTTCCTAGACAATTATATTCTTTGTTGGTTTTAATCCTCTATAAATTGTTAACTCATTACATAGATTAAGGAAAATCATATTAGACATTCATAAATTCTACTAAATACGGACTGGATTACCATTTATAAATTCCAAAACCCAATCATGACCGTTAAGTGACGAGGTCCGACATGGTTGTTTTCCTAGCTGAAAAGCATCTGCATTGCTAATCATCATGGTCACTAATAAGTTATCATCGTCGAAAGGAAGAGGTGAATTTGAATCCGTACTCATTTATCTATAACGATTAAACATGATATTGTTAATCCATAGTGGTATGTAAAGGTTCATCGTATGTAATTCAGTCATCATACACATAATTCTAATAAACCTATGCAAGATCCAAATACGAAATAAATAGACAAAACATACATCCTACGAATTCATGCATAGAAAACAAACATCTAAACCACTCATTAATACCAACCAAATGAGTACGTTAATAACCAAACAATGATATAATGTTTTAGTAATCCAATAATTAAACAAAGCTAATCATATCCGAAGACTAAAACAAGAATACATATCAAAACCAAATGTTTAACATAGTCTTAACAAGACATATATGATGCATAACTTCTCTTTCCAAGTACTAGGGCAACTAATCAACATCTATAATTTCAAATTTTCAATAAAACTCATCTTCCGATAGTCTGACATCTTCAAGAATAAATCCTGCATCCCTAGACGGTCACAAAAAATTGCAATACTTTGGTAAATTGCGTATTATCCACTCCGAGCCCCTCTAGTGCCTCCATCAATTTTATAAAGTCCTTATAGTCTCTCATTCTTGTAGTATTAAGACCAC
The DNA here is from genome assembly GCA_028565735.1 of Pinacopodium congolense. NCBI lineage: Eukaryota > Viridiplantae > Streptophyta > Magnoliopsida > Malpighiales > Erythroxylaceae > Pinacopodium > Pinacopodium congolense. The sequence continues at coordinate 9,287 of JAOXYD010038646.1, read as the reverse complement.
TGGTTCCAGCTAAACATGTTGAAGATGCCATCCTTTTCTCATACAGTTCGAGCTTCTTCCTCGAATTCTCTATTATTGATTTTACCATGTCTTCAAGTAATGATGCCCTCTTGGTCTTGCCCTTCTCCTTAATGGGACACTTCCTTTTCCATTTGATCGGACTATCAACTTCTTCCACAACGTTGTTGGATAATTTCTCTTCCTCATCACGATTCCCATGGGCTTTATCATCACTAAATGAGGGTGTTTTGGTTAATGGATGCATGTAAGCCTGTTGCAGTGGTAACCCCAAATATAATACATAAGTCTTGGTATTCTTTACAATCCTTTTTCTTAAACCTGCGAGCCATTTTATACACCTAAAACCAAAGGACATCTTTAATTCAAAATGGCAACTAGTACAATATCTGTAACAATAACCATAGATTACATATCTTGAACAAGTTCTCCAAACATTCATCTTCTACTATCACTTCCTAGGTAATTGAGTTGCATCCAATACCGGTTTTGCCAATAAGATTCTTGAAAATTTTCATATGTGCCTGTAAACCATTATACTTATTCATTAATTGTATATGGGAATAGTCCTTCCCATATTTCATTTTCAAGCCAGTTTTGATGTTTTTCCAACCACTTTTTGAAAAAGTGGTTCTCGTTCTATTCCCTTTTTGGACTTCCTCCACCATAAGTTCAATAAAATGTTGTTCAATTTGATCATTCCACGCTCCATCTTTCTCACTTATTTCAATGAAATCATTAGAATTATTGACATTGTTATGATCTTCCATCTATATAAATATATGCAAGTAGATAACCACATGATATCGAAGCCATTCTTGTACCAATCATTTATCATAACATTTTGATAAATAGAACACATACTTGGTGCAAGTATTACTTCAACATCCACAAAACCACTCTCAATCTTAGTGTTGCATGTAATTCCATAATTCATGTTCAATATGCAACAGCACAAGTATTAAACACTGGTTTTCAAAGCTCATTCTGGTTAACCAAACAAGGAAAATAAAGCAATAACCAAACTCAATTGCAAAACAACATGAATCAAAGCAACTATATGCATAAACACCTATTCTCCTTAAACACATAAAGAAGAACTCCCATATCTGGAAAAAAAAATCCAAATAGGGAACTCCCTATAAACATAAATCTGGAACAAATAAGCACTGATCAAAATCAAATTTTGAAAGCAACAAATGACTCCATGCCTTCTATTCATAACATCATATCTCAAACCCAAATAACATAAGTAACTCATATACATTCGTATATACCTTTGCAACTGTGCAACACATATTAACTCAGAGACATTCGTATAACCCAAACACACATTCATAGATACTCACTGATGACGGCTAGAGACGGCCAGAGTGGGTTTGGGTTGCCTACTATGGGAGACGCTGGTGCGGGTCTCACTGGTGACTCGTTGGGGATAGTTGGAGATGGATTGGGTCACCTGGTGCGGGTCTCGCTTGTGCAGGTCTCATTGGTAACGGCTGGAGATGGATTGGGTATGTTGGTATGTGAAACACTAAAGTGGGTGACGGTTAGAGATGGCTGGAAATGGATTAGGTCACCTTGTGTAGGTCTCATTGGTGCCAGTTGGAGATGGCTGGGGACGGATCGGCTCTGCTGGTCTATGAATCGCTGGTGTGGGTCTCACTGGTAATGGCTGGAGACGAATTGGGCCTAGTGCGTCCACTCTAGCAGACAAAAAGCATAGAGGTTAACGGTTGGTTACAAGTTGTCACCGATGTGGGGATGAGCTGCTTGTCTAAACGCTAGGTCTATTTTTATTTTTGGAAACTATGTTTGGTTACTGTTTTGGGGGTTGGGTTTTTTGTGTTTCAGTCTCACAATGCATCATTGAGATGATACCTAACGCAACTTATTTCTTTGGTGTTTATACCTACTAAAACAACAATGGCAAATCACAATCTGAAGCAATACCAAATAATGCCTTAGTTAGTTCCTTTATATGTCAGTTATAGATTATGTCAAATTTCGTAGATAGTTACACACATAGATAATGTATTGAACTCATTTCTACTTAGGGTACTATAAAGGAGAGGCATAGCATTATTGTTCAAGGATAATAAGTTCTCATCATTACTATTTACTCATCTTTGTTTTTGGTTTCTTTTGGTTTCCTACAATTTTTATGTGCACAAGAGATTATTGTGAGACTATACTTTATAATGTTACACTATCAGCCATTAGAAAGCATCACATCTTAGAGTTCTAATAGAATTAATCATTTCCATCAAAGTATGGGTTGTAATAGTAATTTTGGTCTTCTACACTATTGGGTGAAGCAATGATATTCATATTTGTCATAGTATGATCTTGACTTGTTGATTCTTTAGAATTAAAGCCTATATAAGGTCTAACTCTAATATCATTTATTGGTTCATAAATGGAATCTAGAGGGAGAGGTGAATTAGTTTCTCTAAATTTTTATAATTTAACTACACATAATTATAAAATCCCTTTAAAACTTGTGCAAAAGCTTAAAATAATTTAATAAAATATAAATAATAAGAAATAAAATAAACATGAAAGTAAAAGTGCAAGGGTAAAAAGGGTGTAAACCAATTTTTAGTGGTTTGATGTCTAACTCCACACCTATGTCTATTCCCCTACACATTTTAGATATTTTGCTATTAATAGGGTCACTTTGTACAATATTTGTTCTGTTTTTAATAGCTTTATGGTAACTTTTACAATTTATCAAATTTGCAAACAACCTTCCCCAAAATTAAACTTCTAAAAGACCTTTCTTAACCCACTCAAGTGTTTAAACAACTCTTAACAAAACTTTAACGATGATGCAAAGCAAAGGTCACAAAATTCAATAAAGATCATATAACTTTATAAAATAACACTCTAACTCCTTAAGTCCCTTGTGTATGTGTTTCTTTATATTTGGGTGCCTTAAACTCCTAATGCACCTATTTATAATGAAAATTTTGTCAATTAGCCTCTTATGACTACTAACTATCATTAAATTTTTTAATTTCATTTACTATTAAAAACTAGTAGTTTCTATCCGTTTCTTATTACTATTAGTTGATCAAATTGCATCTATCAATTTACCATTCACTGGTTAACAAGTATATGTAACTTGACGACCAATCTTCCAAAAATGGTAATATTGGTCGACCAGTGGAATTGGTCACTGGTCGCCCTGTGTGGACTAGTTTTTCATTGCTTCAAAATATAATAACCCATATTCAAAACACTCCAAAAAATTTTCCAACATTTTAAAACACTTTATTAACACGCACCCATATTAAAAACTATTCCCAAAAATTTTTATTTCTCAAGAGGGTCCCCATTTAATTCCTTCTGATTATGCAACTTATATGCATAAATGATTCATGAATGCAATTATGTGTTAATAGAGTCCTTTAAAATGCAATGGGAAGATGAAGGAAGTCTACATAAAAAATTACAATACAAAACCTATTAAAATCAGTATTTTGGATTTTAGCCTTCAGTATTTTCCACTTGTTCACCATATACTCAAGTTAAGCTCTAAGTCTTTAAAACATATCTATAAACACCTTTTCAACATAACTATATTTTTAAAACACTAAAAAAACAAAGTCATTAGTAAAATGTCATGTTGTGTTATGTATGTTGAATAGTTTCATAATTATGATTAAGTTAGGGTATCTCAACTATGTTTAATCGCATTTTTTTGTATTTGGTAACATATTTAACTTTTAACTATTTTTGAAATATTTCTAAGTGAATATTTGAGTAGTTGCTTAAGGATAAGTATTAGTTTAAGTGCGAGGGAATTGATAGGGCTTGTTTTATATGATGTTATGTTATGTTGTAATATATACGTTTACCCTTATTTTTGTATATATTTAACAAATTTAAGGTTTATATTGATGAATTTTTAGGCACATTTTGATTTGAGGGATTAAGTGCAAAATAGGAAGAAAGAGGGATGATTTTAGAAAGAATGTTGAACGTAAACATTATCATTTTGGTTCTAAGGGAGGTTTAATTTTGCTTCCAAAAGCAAGAGAAAAGTAGAAAAAGGATAGAAGATAAATTTCTTTCTATTACCTAATTTTAATAGTTTTTTTCATTCAAAAAATCACAAGATTTAAAGCCTAATTTATACAAGTAATGAGTGAAATATTCCTTTAGTAGTCACCCTCGAGCGTTATAAAAATGAAATTTAAAAAGAAAGAAAAAATAGAGAGTTATATGGAGAGTTGTGAAAGTTAGAGAGATTCTAAATTAAATTAATTGGGATTTTGTTATCTTTAGGTTTAGTTTTCTTTTATTATTCTCTCTTTTTATTGTGTTGTTGAGTTTAGGATTCGTAAGAGAATTTAAAGTGGATTAGAGAGGAAGGAACTTAATTAGGATAGATAGCTATTCACAGGAGCATTTAAGGTGCTATTTTGTCATGGAGCCTTCAAATTAGTCTCACTATGCCATCTACCCTCTCACAACTTGTTTGAAAACTAATAAGCAATTTGACTTTTAGGGCATTAAGACAATGATTATAGCGCTAGGATTTGTGCTGAGGAATGGCATAGCACCCACTTATAAGACTTTATTTTAAAAGCACTACCAAAATGCTTAAAGCATAAAGAAACAAATTCAAACCCAATGACAAGCATAAATACAGGTGTAAAAAACTAAAACGAAAAATATATATATATAAAAAGAAAATTTTGATTTGGAATGGCACCGTTAATTATTTTGTGCTATGTTGTTATATGTTTAGTTGTAGTTAAAAGATAAATTTTTATGTAAAGTAGCATTGTTTCACATGAAGCCAACTATGTTTTGTGTTTTATGATAAAAGAAGAATAATGGAATAATAAAACGTCGACATTGTCCTCCTTATGTGTTGCCATTTAACACTAAATTAAAGATAGAAAAACAATAGTCTTATAAAATGATGCCATTTAATCCATATCCAAGTGTCATTTTTCCCTGGGCATGATTAACAACAGGATTTTTAGGCCAAATTATTCAATTTATACCTTAGTTATGGTTAAATCCCTAATAACCATCATTAATCAAGGTAGATTGATTATTTAGATAGTTGTCATTGTTCTTATGAGGTTTTTCTATCAACTTTCATCATATACATTGAGTTGTGTTTTTTAGGGATCATATGGTAAATTCAAGTAAATTAGAAACGATATAAAGTCTATTATGATAAAGAATATTTGATTGTATCCCTAGCTCTTTATTTATTTCATGTTCTTAATTCATTATTTAATTAATAAGAATGAGTTTTCAAATTAAATCTTTAGGTTTATTGATGAATATGTTTGGCTCAAATTTTTAATGGCTAAGGCCAAGATAGTAGATCGATTAATTATTATCCTATCTATTTTCTTTTATGTTAAATGATATTTGATTAATTTAGTGGTTTATTATCTATTTTAAAATGGCTACCTAGGGTAGATCATAAGAAAGTTAAGGATATAAGAGATTAGCTGTTAATTGCTTGATTAATTAATTAAGCAATATAATTCAGTTGATAAATGACTAAACTTCAATTACTTATGATGGTCTTAAATTTAAAACTTTTTTTTTGGCTAGCACAAATCTAAAAAGGATTAAACTTCTTATATTTTATGCCAATTAATCTAATATACTTGAATGAGCAATGAGATGAATTAAGTTTAAGAGAGATAGGAAGACATTATGATCACTGATTGCAGTAGGTTATAGGCAAAATTATCTTAAATTAATATATCTTTTAACGTACAAAATCGCTATTAATTCGAGACCAAATTTTTGGTAAGTGCACCAGTTGCAATAAGTAATATATTGAAATGTTTTTAAGACTTCAAATGTCAATCCTACGAGGAAGTGTGTATGTGATTGTAAGTATTAGGTCAATCAGAATAAAGTCCTTTAAAATGCAATGGGAAGATGAAGCATGGCTACATAAAAAATTACAATACAAAACCTATTGAAATCACTATCTAGGTCTTAAGGCTTCAGTGTTTTCCACTTGTTAACCATATACTCACGTTAAGCTCTAAGTCTTTAAAACATATCTATAAACACCTTTTAGCACAACTATCTTTATAAAACACAAAAAACATCAAATTCATTAGTAAAATGTCATGTTGTGTTATGTATGCTGAATAGTTTCATAGTTATGATTATGTTAAGAGATCTCAACTATGTTTCGGCGCATTTGATTGTATTTGGTAACATAGTTATCTTTTAACTATTATTGAAATATTTCTAAGTGAGTATCTAAGTAGTTGATTAAGGATAAGTATTAGTTTAAGTGTGATGGAATTGGTAGGGCTTGTTTATATATGTTGTTATGTTATGTTGTAATACTTTTTTTATATTTATTATTATATAAATTTGCCACATTAAGGTTTATATTGATGAATTTTTGCGCACATGTCAATGAGGGATTAAGTGAAAAATAGGAAGAAAGAGGGATGATTTTAGCAAGAATGTTGAACATAAAACTATCATTTTAGTTATAAAGGAGGTTTGATTTTTGCTTCCGAAAGCAAGAGAAAACTAGAGAAAGGACTGAATATAAACAACTTTTTTTTTGCCTAATTTTAGTAGTTGTTTTTCATCCAAAAAAGCACAAGAATTAAAGCCTATTTTATATAAGTAATAAGTCAAATATTCCTTTAGTAGTCACCTTTGAGAGATGTAAAAATGAAATTTAAAAAGAAAGAAAAAATAGAGAGCTATACAGAGAGATGTGAAAGTTAGAGATATTCCATATTAAATTAATTGAGATTTTATTATCTTTAGGTTTAGTTTTCTTTTATTATTCTATTTTTTATTGTGTTGTTGAGTTTAGGATTCATCGGAGCATTTAAAGTGGATTAGAGAGGAAGGAACTTAATTAGGATAGATAGCTATTCACAGGAGCATTTAAGGTGCTATTTTATCATGAAGCCTTCAAATTAGCCTTACTATGCCATCTACCCTCTCGTAACTTATTTGAAAACCAATAAGCAATTTGACTTTTAGGGAATTTAGACAATGATTATTACACTATTTGACCTCAATATAAAAGCACTACTAAAATTCTTAAAGCACATAAAAACAAATTAAGACTCAATGACAAGCATAAATGCAAGTGTAGTAAACTAAAACGACTCAAAATAGAAGAAAAAAAGAAAATTTTGTTTTGGAATGTTGTTTTAGTATATGAGGGGTCCCTACTATTACTCTAATCTGTATAATGCCTCCTAGTGCCCCTACTAAGCATAAAATGCATGATTAGTTTTCACTTTGAGTTAGAATGCGGTGCCCATAAGACCTTAAATTTCACTATAGATGGGTCTTCTTTTGTTTATACAAATAAAATTTTATTATAGAATATGACAAGTGCAATCACACACGCATTACTGCTTTAAATCCTATTAGAAATTTAAAGTTAAACATGCTTATGTAAGAGTAATAAAAGAATGGATGACCTCTTGTAGTCCTCATGTTGCACCCTTTTGAATATGAGTAATAGTCTTGTGTTGTTAGAAGCTAACCTTGATAGTGGTATTCTATATAGGTTTTTATACCATGTTTTAATTTTTTTATCTTTAAAGTGCATGAATTTATTCCATTTAAGGGTTATTTTAGATATATTTTAGTTTCATGTCTATTTAAGGAGTTACATGTTGAATAGAGATGAATTTCAATGGATTTGATAGAATACAAATGACTATCTTATATGGCACCGTTAAATTTTTTTTGGAAGAAAAGCATAAGTTAATAAATAAAATGAGAGAAATCTGTATAAGAAAACCATAAACCTAAGCCCAAAAACAATTGAAAACACCAAACCAAGTATAAGAAACCAAGAGACAAGTTAAAAAGCCCAAAGCTAACTACAAAGCAACAAGCCCAAAAAGGAAAACCCAGCACTAGAAGCCATATCCAAAGTAAGAGTGCTCAATGATGGATGCACATAGGTTTTTCAAAACGGTCGAAAGCAACCAGGGTAATGGACAAGTCCAAGTCAAATTGGATTTTAGGGCTCGGGGATTTATGGGAATGCTTGGATTTCTTGGCAGCTTTCTCTTGGTGAGCGATTTTTTCTTGGGGGCTTTAGGCCTCAATGGCTTAGAAGGCCTGGGGGAATCCATCACCTGAACATTGCTAGGGGGAGTTGATGGTTGAACCAAAAGTGCAAGAGGTTATGAATGTTGAGGCCGGAGTGGAGGATGACTCCGAAAGGGGCCAGGACAGAAGGAAGATTCTGTCTCATTAGCACTGGAGACATCAGAATCATCAATGAGAATCTGCTCGCTATGATAGGGCAGACGGTGGCGGGAAGCAGCTTGACACCTGGAATAAATGCGCTTCTGCAATTCTTCTCTTCTACACAGGAGAGAGGGGGAAACTTGATAAGCACCAACACATGGGCCTGGAATAAAAGGGAACCATCTAAGAGCATCACAGATTCTAGGAAAACTGAATCTCAATATTGAGGAAAGGAGTAGACTCTGGCACTTTGGAGAGAAATATGCCTCGGACAAGCTGTTATATGTTCAATACTAGTTAAAAGATAAATTTTTATGTAGAGTAGCATTGTTTCACGTGAAGCTAACTATATTTTGTGTTGTATGATAAATTAGAAGAATAATGGACTAATAAAACATCGAAATTGTACTCCTTTTATGCCACCATATAACACCAAATTGAAGATAGAAAAACAATGATCTTATAAAATGATGTGATTTAAATCCATTTATAAGTGCCATTTTCCCCTGGCATGATTTAACAGGATTTTTAAGGCCAAATTATTCAATTTATACCTTAATTATGGTTAAACCCCTAAAAACCATCATTAATCAAGGCAGATTGATTATGTAGATAGTTGCCATAGTTCTTATGAGGTTTTTCTATGAACTTTCATCATAGACATTGAGTTGTGTTTTTTAGTGATCATAGACTAAATCCAAATGAATTGGAAAAGATAACAAATATATTATGATTAAGAATATTTAATTTTATCCCTAGCTCTTTATTTATTTAATGTTCTTAATTCATTATTTAATTAATATGAATGATTTTTCTAATTAAATATTTAGGTTTATTGATGAATATGTTTGGCTCAATTTTTTAATGGCTAAGGCTAAGGTAGTAGATGGTTTAATTGTTACCTTATCTATCTTCTTTTATATTGAATGATATTTGTTTAATTTAGTGATTTATTATCTATTTTAAAATGGCTACCTAGGGTAAGTAAGTCAAGGATATAGAGATTAGTTGTTAATTTCTTGATTAAT
>JAOXYD010038625.1:0-13815 GCA_028565735.1 Pinacopodium congolense | reverse complement strand
GTGATGCCTGTTGGACTTACAAATGCTCCAGCTACCTTTATGGTTTTGATGAATAGAACTTTTCAAGAGTATTTAGATCCGTTTGTGATTCTGTTCATAGATGATATAGTAGTATATTCCAAAGATAGAGAGGAGCATGAAAACCATTTGATAACAGTATTGCAGATTCTGAAGGAGAAGCAATTATATGCTAAATTAATTAAGTGTTAGTTTAGGACTGATGAGGTAGTATTCTTAGGACATATTGTATCCAAAGAGGGTGTGAAACTAGATCCGACAAAGGTGAAGGCATTTATAGAGTGGGAGCCACCAAAGAGTGTGATAGAGATGAGAAGTTTCTTGAGACTGGCTGGATATTATAGGAGATTTATAGAGAGTTTCTCTATAATAGTTGGTTCACTAACAAAATTATTAAAGAAGGGAGTTTCTTATTAGTGAACTGATCGGTGTTAAGAGAACTTTGAGGAATTAAATAGGAGATTGACATTCAGTCCTATTTTAGTGTTACCAATGAATGTAGGAGGTTTTAAAGTATATACAGACGCCTCGGGATTGGGATTGGGATGTGTATTAATGTAGAATGGGAAGGTAATAGCTTATGCTTGTCGTTAGTTAAGGACACATAAGCTGAATTATCCCACACATGATTTGGAATTAGCCGCTATAGTGTATGCTTTGAAAATTTGGAGACATGATTTATATGGAGAGACTTTTCGAATTCTTACAGATCATAAAAGTTTGAAGTACATACTGACTCAGAAGGAGTTGAATTTGAGGAAAAGGAGATGGATAGAATGGCTAAAAGATTATGATTGTATCATTGACTATCACCTAGGAAAAGCGAATGTAGTGGTAGATGCTTTAAGCAAAAAGAACTCAGGTTTGTTAGCTAATTTGGGTGGAAGTATTATGACATCACTAGTGTAGATGAGAGCCTTAAATGTTAAGTTGGAGTTTAATGATGTAGTTGGATTGATGGCTACCTTATAGATTCGAACTGATTTGAGTGAGAGGATTGGTGAAGCATAGACTCGGGATCCATACTTGCAAAGAATGTTAGAGAAAACAAAATAGGGAAGAAAACCTAATTTTTCAGTGAGATCAGAGGGAGTGATTGTGATATGGACTCTAGTATGTGTGCCAAATGTTGACGGTATGCGAGAAGAGATACTAAAAAAGGCTCACTGTGTACCTTATTCCATGCATCCCAAATCAACCAAGATGTATCGGAATCTTAAACATCATTATTGGTGGCGAACCATGAAAAAGGATGTGGTAAAATTTATATCTAAATGTCTAACTTGTCAACAGGTTAAAGCTGAGTATCAAGCTCTAGCAGGCAAGTTAAAACCTTTGTTGATACCATCATGGAAGTGGGAGAATTACTATGGATTTTGTAGTAGCTTTACCTAGAACTTGACGCAGACATGATTCAGTTTGGGTTATAGTGGATAGACTGACCAAATCTGCACATTTCTTACAAATCCAGCCGGCATATTCATTGGATAAACTAACTAGATTTTATATGGATGAGATAGTAAGGTTGAATGGAGTATCTGTATCCATAGTTTTAGATCGAGATCCTCAGTTTACATCTCGATTTTGGGCTAGTGTTCAGATAGCGTTGGGTACTAAATTGAAATTGAGTACAGCTTTTCACCCTCAGACAAATGGACAATCAGAGCGCACCATTCAGACTTTGGAGGATATGATGAGAGCTTGTGTATCGAATTTTGAAGGTGATTGAGATTTGTATTTACCTCTGATGGAGTTTGCTTATAATAACAGTTATCACTCTAGTATCATAATGGCATCTTTGGAGGTGTTGTATGGGAGATAGTGTAGGGATCCAGTGTTCTGGGATATTGAGGGTGCTATAATATTGAAGGGACCATAATTGATTCAGGATACTGTGGAAAAGATCAAAGTGGTGAAGAAATTTTTGAAAGCTGCTCAGGATAGACATAAAAGTTATGCAGATCGACACAGATGGGAGATGGAGTATGAAGTAGGTGATAGGGTGTTCTTGAGAGTGTCACCTTAGAAAGGTATAGTGCAACTCGGAAAGAAAGGAAAGTTGAGTCTGAGGTATATTGGGCCTTACGAGATTGTTTAGCGTGTTGGCCTGTTAACTTATAAGTTGGCCTTACCCTTACAGTTATCTCAAATACATGATGTTTTTCATGTATCTATATTGAGATAGTATCGATCAGACCCGAGTCATGTTATACTTGAGCCAGAGATTGAAGTGGCTATAGACTTGACTTATAAAGAAGAGCCAATTGAGAATTTGGAGAGAGAGATTAGACAGATGAGAAGAAGACAAATACCTATGGTGTGAGTTTTATAGAGTCATCATCGGTCTTTAAGGGAAGCTACTTAGGAAGTAGAAGAGGATATACAATGCCAGTACCCTCATCTTTTTGAAGATTTAGGTATGTTGCTAAATTTCGAGGACAAAATTCTTCTTAGAGGGGAAGAGCTGTAAAGCCCAACAGAAAATAACCTGACCCAACCCAAAATTTTTTTGATCCATCTCAAACAAGTTAATACCAAGGATTAGGTTTAAATTTGTTTTAATATGAAAATTTCGTCTCCTTTGTGGAAACCAACGGCTGTAACTTCCCCTTCTTCTAATCTTTTATTTTTCAAGATCCTTCAAACATCCTCCAAATAAACCACTTGTGATTGTTGGTCATTCTTAAGGTAAGTTTAGTTTTGATTTTGGGTATTAAAAGGGAGAAGTTAGAGTGTCGAATGGAGGGAGAGGTAATCTGGAAAAAAAAAAATCAAGGTAGGGAAGAGGAAGAAGATGGTTGGCAATGGGGAGGAAAAGAAACTAAGAAGAGAAAGGAAGGAGAGAAAGAAAGGAAGAAAGAAAGAGAGATGAAGAGGAAGAATGGAGAGAGGGAGAGCTTTGGGTGAGAGAAAATGGAGAAGGAGAGTTACGGGAGAGAGAGAGAGAGAGAGAGAAGAGAGGAGAGAAAAAATTTTTAAAAAAAGAAATACAAAAAGGGCAAATATGGAAATTTAGAAAAGTTTAGGATGAAATTTTATTTTTAGAAAATTTAGCAATTTAGTTGTAATTTTAGAGATTTTTTAGGGGTAAATAGGAAAAAGGGTTAATATTCGTTAAGATTATCAACCTTTATAAATTTTTTCAGTCAAGCGATCAAACTTTTAAAAGTTTCAATTAAGTGATTAACATTTGAAAAGTTAATTAGTTGAGTGAAAAAGGTTGACGTCGTTAGTCGACTTAATTCGATTCGACCCGATAACCTAATCTAGCCCGGCCCATTCCGACCTTTTTACCTGATAGGGGTCAAATTAATATTATTTTCATGGTTAATTTGTTAAATTATGACCCATAATTCAGTGTTTAATTGTTAAATTGATGCCTTATAATGTTTGATTTGCAGAATGGAGTTTAATGATGCAGATTGGATTAAAAATATCAAAGAACACGTCTTGTTGCTAACCATTAACTGCCCCAGGAGAGGGTGTCATTACTTGAAGAATAAGGGGTCGTTTAGCTTTCCAGAATTCGAGCTATAACGGCACCCCGTGAGGGTGCCGTTGTAGGGTGGCAGGGTGCTACTGAACTCCAAGTCAACAATTTAAACTCCATATCTTCTATATTTCAACCTTGGCGTGATCTTCATTAATGCCCCTTGTCTCCTGGCATGTGATGGTAGTCTCCAAAAGTCTGCATACAACAAAAACAATAAGATAACATGCTGGAATTAATAGGAAATCAGATCATAGTAGTGAGAGAAGTTCTAGCTTCTCTCTTCTTGCTCTTCTTTGATAGCCTAAGCTTCAAACACTTAGATTTCGAGTTTCTGTTTATATTTTTTAGTTTTGTAAGTTGGAGATTGCAGCTAAGACACAGATTTGAGTTTCTAAATTACCATAGGGGGTTTTCTAACTTAGATTTTTCATTATATTCTCCTATTTTTCGAATTAAATCAAAGACGAAGTTCTTATGTGCATATCTTTGCATATGCTTTGATTTTCTTGCTAGATCTTGTGGATTCAGGGCTGTGGTGGTGCCTAGATCAAGTTAAGGAGTTCAAGACTTGTCCAAAAGGATTCTAAACATGTTTTGTAACTCCTATCTTACTTATTTCAGCTTATATTTATAGATCTAGCTAAGTATATGGTGTAAAGCTTATATCTAAGAAGTTCATGACTTGATCATGAGCTTATGATTTAACTTAAGGAAGCTACGATTTAAGGTAATATGAAAAAAATCCATTAAATCAGGGTAATTTGATGAATACAAAGCATCTCGGGGCAATTAATAACTTAAATCCTAACTTAATTATTGTTAGTTAATTCGTTTGAGTTTGCCTTTAAAATCACCTTCATCTATTTTGTTTATTTTCATTTCAGTTAATTGAGCAATCAACCAAATTTGAATAGGCTAGATAGTAAAGATAGAAACGTCACTAATAGTACAATCCTTGAGGTTTGACACCTAAATTTACCATAGCTATACTATATAAAGATAGGTACACTTTGCTTCATTGTATGTTATGGTATTTTTTAGCATGGTTATTTATAATATTTTGATTTAAAACTTAGATATGTCCATATACACATCAAGTATTTGGTGTCATTATCAAGGATTATGCAGTATTAAGTTTTTTTTAATTCTTATTAGACTAGCCATCTTTACTTTGTTTTTGTTTTCATTTGTTTAAGTTTCAATAATTTTCAAATTTATGCAATTTTAATTTAATTAAGAACTTTGCTTCTTTTAATCTTTTGATTGTGCTTTCACTTTTTAAGCAAATTACTTTCTTGTATGATAAGGAGTCATCCTATAGAGTTTTTCAAACCAGATCCAAAAGTAGAGAGAACATTCAAAAGAGGTTTAAAAGAGAAGAATTCAAAAAGTAGTACCAAGTTTGAGGTTCTAGGGCCACAGCTAGATGACATGATGGATCGAGCATTATGACCTAAGTACAGCTAACCGTGGGAGCTCTTTCAATACCTTCTTTTAAGGCACGAAATCAAGCTTACAAAGACTAAGGGTAGAGATTACTAGTTTTGAAATCAAGTCCCAGATGATTTAAATATTGTAAAACTATATGAAGTTGGATATGCTTCTAGATCAGAACCCAAATATGCAAATAGCCAATTTTCTAGAGACACATTCAAGCTTAATGGGGGTGTTAAAAGAAGTGGTTAGGCTGAGATTTTTCCCATTCATACTGAGAAGTAGATTAAAGTTGTGGCTAGAATATAATTCACTTAGATCTATTACATCTTGGAACCAATTTTCAAAGAAATTCCTAACAAGGTATTTCCTTTCCTTTTGGTTAGTTAAGTTACAAAACAAAATTACTTCCTTTCGATAGTGGGAGCAAGAGAACTTATAATAAACTTGGTAATAATGGAATGATATGCTTAGGAAGTACCCACACCACAAATTTACTTGGGCATGCTGATGTAAACTTTTCATAGAGGTCACAACTAAATAGTTGATATATACATTTTCTAGAGGGACCACTAATTTTAAGACTCTTGAGAGGGTTCAGGAGCTCATCGAAAATATAGCAATGAATAATTACCAATGTGGCAATGCCTAATAGAAAAGTAAGCCTAGTAAAGAGGTTCATAGTGTGGATGAGGTAGCTACTTTGGAAGCTAAATTGGATTCACTTAAAAAGAAATTGAAAAACATGATGGTGGCTTCATCTTTGACCCAAGTTATGATGTATTGTGACATGTGTTGGGAAGGAAATCCAAGTTAAGAGTGCCATGCATACAACATTGGAGAGCAAATAGAATGAGTAGAGTTTTTGGGTAGAAGATTTAAGCACTTTACTTCATGTAAATCTTCTTACAATTCACAAATAGAGCAACTTTTGATCATTCCTAGCATAGAGGAGCTAATAGCTAATTCTATTGCCATAAATGACTAATACTTCCAAAAGATGGAAGCATTTGTGCACAACTTGAAGCTTTAGATAAAAGATTTGATGGAGTATGTTTTTTATAAGCCATAATGTACACACCAAAGTAACCATATGCCCAACGTAAAAGCTTAAGTTAAAGCCATCACATTGAGGAGTGATAAGGAGTTAGCTAGAAATGAGAAGATGACATAGAAGGAAGAAATTACAATTGAAAAGAGATGGTAGAAGATAGAGGAAGAGAGGAGGAACATGAAGAAAAAAAATGAAGGGCCAAAAAAGAAGCTAGTAGAGGAGTACAAGCCACTAATCCCATACTTAAGTCACCTACAAAAGGATCACCAAGATGAGCAATTCGGTAAATTTCTAGATCTTTTTAAACAATTACACATTAACATATTTTTTATATAAGCTTTATGATAGATGCTAAAGTATGTCGAATTCTTAAAGGATCTTCATTCAAATAAGAGGAAGCTTGAGGAGTTATTTATGGTCCAACCGAGTAAAGAATGTTTGACCATCTTATAAAATAAGATACCACAAAACTAAAGGATCCAGGTAGTTTCACTATCCCTTGCATTATTAGTAGTTTATTTTGATAAAGCATTAGATGACTTGGGTGCTAGCATAAATTTGATATCATTTTCTTAGTAAGTTAGGGCTTGGTGAACTAAAATCATCTAGGATTAGCATATAATTAGTTGATGGATCCGTTAAATATATTAAAGGCATAATTGAGGATGTGTTGGTGAAATTGGATGAGTTCATCTTTCTTGTTGATTTTATATTCTTAGACATGGATTATGAGGTAGAGATTCCTTTGATTTTGGATAGATCCTTTTAGCTACAGTTAAGGTGTAGATAGATGTATATAGTGGTAAACTAACACTTGAGGTTAAAGATGAGGAAGTTATGTTTAGACTCTTTGAAGCCATGAGAAATTTGGTAGGAAAAGATTATCCATTTTTTTGTTTAGATGTGATTGATGTTGAGAGTTCTAAAATTTTGTAAGAGATCATCACATAAGGCCCATTAGAGGGTTGTATAGCCAAAGGAGAAGGTGAAGGGATGTCTAGGCCTAAAGTTCTAAAGCAAAAAGAATATTTGGATTCTAACACACTGGGAGGATATGGTAAAGGGAGAGGTAATTAAGTTACTAGATTCGGTGATCATTTATCATTTTTCTAATAGTGAGTGAGTGAGTTCAGTACAGGTGGTGCCAAAGAAAGGTGGAATGATACTAATGTCAAATGAGAAGAACAAGTTTATTCCTAAATGGACAGTCACAACATGGAGAGAGTGTATTAATTATCGCAATGTCAATAATAATTCTGAACAAAAATGTGGGAAACGATGAATGGTTATGAATTATAAAGAATTAAACAACGCAACAATAGGTGATGCATATAAATTACCTTGAAAGGATTATATAATTACATGATTAAAGGGAAATATTTGGATTACTAATTTAGATGCTAAATCCAACTGTTGGCAATTATGTCCACATGAAAACACAAAACCTTTAACAACTTTCTCTTTTCCTCCAATAAAACATTATCAATGGAATGTCTATGCTATGGATTAAAACAAGTTACAGATTTTCATGATTTTCATGATGTTTTGATGTTAATTAACCCTTGTTTTGATGTTTAATTTTTTAATTTATGTTTTGAATTGTTTAATTTGTAAATTATACATCATTTGAAGTGAAAATGAAGCATAATATGAAGATTGGAGAAAAAAAAAACATTTTTATAGCAGAATTTTAGATCCTCTCTAGTCATAGGGCTTATTTCTTTTTTTTTCTTCATCTTTTTTAATCTTATTTATCATATTTAAACTTGTATTTGAGGATTGTAACAACTTAGAAATATGACTTAGATATGTAAAATAAGTCTGTGGTAAGATTTGATGCATTCTAAATTTATTTTTTTATAGAAATTCACTCCTTATTCTTATATATTCAAGAATATGATGAATATGCTTTATTTCTTAAGTTAAATGAGAGGCTAATTTAATTTTTAGTTGAGGAATGACTAGTGAATGATCTAAATATGTTCTAAACATGATTCCATATGTGATTAAAGGCTGTTTTTTGTTTAAATGAAGAGCTTAATGCTTATTTTAACTTAACCAATTAGAATAAAATTAAGAAACAAATTAGGATCCTAGAAGTTGACCTAATTTATAGGAAATTTTGTTAAACATGATAATTTAAATCAATACATGACCAAAACATTGATTTATCTTGAGGGTTATAATCTAAAAATTAGAATGTTTAGGTTAAGCTTCTTAAACTTTAAGCATAATACTTAAAATTGATGAATAACTAAACTTTAACTTAGGTAATTAGGGAAAAAGCATTGTCATAACCATAATATTGATTTGATTTAGTGAAGTGATCCTAGGACAAGACTCTCAATCCTAAATTAATCCATTTAGATAATTGAAATTCAATTCCTTAGCCATTTAATCCATTAGGAAATCCTAACTCAAACTTAGTCATTTTCACATAACTTGATATTTTAAAGTTACTTTAGTAATTTTAGTTAGTAACCTCATTCGATTTGGCCTCTCTAGATAATTGCGATTTACTTGACTTAGTAATTTTAACTTGGAATCCCCGTAGGAACGATAATTCTAATCTTAAATATTCCATTATATTATTTGTGATTAGTATACTTGTCGAAAAGTTAGGTTAAAATTGTTACAAGCAAAGAGTGCTTTAATTGCTTAAATTGGTAATTAATTTAGATAAATTGGTCTTAATAAATAACCAACAACAATCCTTTACTTATCTTTCACCCTTTTATTAAACTAGCTTAATTAAGAGATTTAAGCACTTCAATAAACCAAAAGCAGATCATAAAGCATGTAGGAACATTTAATTGAATAATTTACTAACTAATCATTAGCATAAAAATTGAATTAGCCTTATATGGTAATCAAAGAACAAGAAACATGCATTCTTAGGAACATGCTTTGGTTAATAAAAAAATGAAGTGATACATAACGATATTTAGGTTAAGAAAACATGAAGAAGGAGCTTTAGAATGATTTATAATCTCTGAAAAATGATCTTCGCTTCAGAAAACTCAAAATCTCCAAGTACAGCTCTTGATAATCAAAGGACAAAATATATGTAAATTAAACAATACACTTTGATTAATTTGAAAATAAGAGTACGAAATAACAAAATATAAGTCCAAGAAACACCAAATATGAGTTTCCAACAAAAATATAGTTTTGAACCATGAATTAGGACTCTCACACGTTCTAGAAACAACCTAAACTTTCAATTACAAGTGAGTAAAACTAAGAGCGCTCATGAATTGCTAACAAAGAATGATGATATGAATTTATAGTGAAAATGCTGAATGAATTGTGTAAATCTTTAAGTTTAGATGCATGGGGTAGCTCCTCTTTGTCTTGGCCAGGCATCCAACTGGTCAACTCCATGTGCCACTAGTAATATTTAAAAAACCAGTGGAAAATTCATAGTTATCACCATTAATGACGGTTGGCGCCAAAACTCAATGGCAATATTAAAGAATTCAGAATCACCATTGAAGGACTATTTTAGGAGAATTAAACATGGGTCTGTCCTGGACCCCCATTTAACTCTTGAAATATGGTCCAAACTTGATTCTGTATGCATAATTCATCATGTTTTGCTTTGGATCTATCTTTTTAACAAAATAAACATGAATTAGACAACTTAGCTCCAAAATAAGGGTAATTAAATCTCAAATAAACATAAAAAGACAATTTATAACCATATTAATTCCCCCAAACTTAAGTATTTGATTGTCCTCAAGTAAATCAATAAATCGTCAATTTCAAAATGAAATAGAAGTATAGGAAAAATGATCCAAACTTATCAAACATAACCGTTGAAAAGGTTTCCTTATTCTTTCAATTACAATGGCGTAATGAGATGTGATATAACTAATTAATCATATCAAATCACAAAGGAAATTAAATCGCTTTATGTTTCTTTGAAATTTCAACCTACTATATAAAATTCAATTTCATGTTTAAAATAAATAGTCATAAAGTAAAATGCATCAACTTAAAAACAAGTCCACATCATTTTTTTTATTAATGACAAAAGTGAAACATAAAGATGAGCTTTTAAGGTCTAGTTGAGAAGTTATTGAGTCTTTTTATGTGAAGGTGAACATTTTTTCGTGAAAACTCCTGAGTACTTAACTAAATCACATTACTAACTAGCTACTAGCTCCACTTTTTAAGCCAACGGAGTGAATGAGAACTTGCTTACTTATCCACATAATTTTATTTATTTATTTATTTCATGTTTTTGGGTTTGAACTTAAACAAGATGATAGAAAAGTTTAAATCAAGTCACAAATCACTTTGGAATATAGATCTTATACATAGAACATCATCGCAATTGTTAGGTCCAAAACATGAATCAATTTAAAAGAATTTAGTCAATAACATAAGTAATTAACTATATAACATCTCAAAATAATTAAAAGCAATAGAAAAAATATTCAATGATAAGCATCAAAATCGAAAAAATTTCAACAAAATTTATACTATCACAAAAAAGATGATAATTGATGAGATATAGGACAAGATAAACATAAGTGTCTAAAAATGATCCCTACCTCACACTGAAATTGAACACCATCTCCAATGTTCATAAAAATCAACAATAAGCACAATAAGTAAGAGATGGGAAAAGGAATACACCCCTAAATGGATCTATAGGAATGCATTAGAGACAATGTAGCAACCTGTCATCAAAATAAAGGAAATGAAGCAAAGTAAATAAAATATAACACACATAAAACAAATTTTCAAAGCACAAAGAGGTATAAAACACACACAAAAATCATAAAATAGTCTTAGTTCAGTGAACTTCAAGTTTATTTGACCAGAGATAACTTCACTTATGCCAAATTGATAAACCTTGGTCACCTTATAAGGGTTTGTCCATCTAGATCATAACTTCTCGAGAAATAACTTTAACTGTAAAATTATAGACCAAGAATTTATAGCCAACCCAAATCTCATGATGAAGGATATGCTTATCATACCATCTTTTAACTTGCTTCTTATACAGTTTAGAGTTATCATAACTATCAAGACGAAACTCATCTAACTCGTTCAACAGTAATAATCCTTCCTTAACATTTTCTTTAAGTCAAAATTTAGAAAATTGATAGCCTAATATACTCTCCACAAGGAAGTGTCAAGACTTTCCATAAACTAACATGTAAGGAGACATACTTATGGATGTCTTTGAAGTAGTGCAATAAGCCCACAAAGCATCATCCAACTTCACCAAAAAAATCATTCCTCAGTGAATCAATGGTCTTTTCTAAAATTCTTTTAATTTCTCGATTCGATATCCACTTGATAACTAGTTTAAGGATGGTAAGGTGAGGCAACCTTATTGGCAATACCATATTTATTCAAGAGGTAATCAAATTTCAAGATTCAAGTGATTCAATTCTCACTAACTCCCCCTTACTTCATGTATTTGTAGCTCCCCCTAAAAACATGTTTCTCCCCTTAAAACATGCAAACTACTCCTCTCCCCCTTTTTGGAATCATAAAAAAAGGTGTAAACATAATAATCAAAGAGATAGCCCATCGATCATAGCAATTTCTCTTCTAATAGTACAAAAATGATCTTCACATAATGGTATAGTAAAGATATCCATTAATTGATGTAATGTGTCAACAAATTGAAGTTTAATATCACCACTTTACATATGATCTCGAATGAAATGATATTGAATTTCTATATGTTTAGTCTGAGAATGCTGTATAGGATTTTTTGTCAAACAGATTGTATTTGTATTGTCATGCCAAATAGGAATTTGATCAAGATGCAAACCATAATCCCCAAGTTGTTGTCTAAGCCACAATCCCTGAGTGTAACAACTACCAGCGGCTACATACACCTAATGCATTTCCTAAAAATTGACATACACCTTAGGTACTTTTCCTATCCAGCAAACTACTTGCATAGTTGGCATCAGAATAACCAAGCAAGTCTAAATATGCATTTCTAGGATACCATAGTCCTAAATTCAAAGTACCACACAAATATCGTAAAATTCTTTAACAGCTAATAGATGTGATTCTTTAGGGGAGGATTGAAACCGTGCACATAGATAAACACTAAACATGATATCTAGTCCACTAGCAATTAAATATAATATACTTCCAATCATACCTCAAAAGAGTTTGACATCTACCTCTTTTCCATCTTCATCTTTATTCAACTTGGTATATGTGCTCATAGGCGTTCCTAAGGGCTTTTTTTGATCCATGCCAAACCGCTTTAGAAGCTCTCATGTATACTTTAATTGGCTTATGAAAATTCCATCCTTCATTTGCTTGATTTTGAGTCCTAAGAAGAAATTCAATTCTCCCATCATACTCATTTCGAACTCCCTACTCATACACTTGGAAAAATCCTCACATAAACATTCATTAGTAACACCAAAAATAATATCATCAACATATATTTGGATAATCAACAAATCACTTTGATCTTTCTTAATAAACAATGTGGTATCTACTTTTCCCTTTTCAAAACCATTTGCAAGTAAGAATGCACTTAATCTATCGTGCCATGCTCTAGGTACTTGTTTTAAACCATATAATGATTTAGATAATCTGAAAACGTGTTTGAGTGCATCATGTTGTTCAAAACCATGTTATTCCCTTTTACCACCAATCTAGCTTTATTTCTCACAATGTTACCTTGTTCGTCTAATTTATTCTTAAACACCCATTTTGTACCAATTATAGGATAATCTATAGGTATAGGTACTAATATCCAAACCTTGTTTCTCTCAAATTGTTCTAACTCCTCGTTCATAGCTAAGATCCAATTCTCATAATCTAAAGCCTCTTCTATATTCTTAGGTTCAATCTTTGAAAGAAAGGCAATATGAGACAAATTAAAATTTGACCGAGTGGTTACCCCTTGGTGGACATCACCTATAATTTGTTCGGCAGGATAATCCTTCTTGTATCTACAATGTCTTGGTAGCTCTTCATCCCCTCCTTCTCTACTTGGTTCAAAAATTTGGGATGTTTTTCCATTATCTTTAAATGAAAGATGTTCTAATCCCTTGGATATATCTACACCATCAAACTCAACCACTTTCTTTCTTTTTAAAGGATTAGTTTCATCAAAATAGCATGCATAGATTCTTCAACAAAATGAGAGTTCTTGTTATACACTCTACATGCTTTACTTGTTAATGACTATCTTAAGAAAATGCCTTCATAAGTTTTAGAATCAAAATTTCCCAAACTTGCTATAGTCTCCAAGATATAACATTTGCATGCAAACACTTTGAAATGACTAATTTCTAGCTTCTTATTGTTCAAAAGTTCATAAGGAGTTTTATCTAATTTATGTTTAATATTTATCATATTGATGATATGACATGCAAATACAACGGCTTTAGCCCAAAAATACTTTGGCAAATCATACTTATTTATCATAGTTCGTGCCATTTCTTGTAAAGATCTATTTTTCCTTTCTACTACACCATTTTGTTGAGGTGTCCTAGGTTCAGAAAATTATGTCCAATTCTATAATCATCAAAAAAACATTCAAACATATCATTTTCAAATTCTCTATCATGATCACTTTTAATAGATGTAATAAATAAAGATTTTTCATTTTTTTTATCTTCTTTGAAAAACTAACAAGGGATTTAAAACATTAATCTTTTGAGCCTAAAAATAGAACCCAAGTAAAACGACTGAAATCATCCATAATAATAAAAGCATACGATTTTCCTTATAAACTAGCTACTTTAGTAGGACCAAACAAATCCATATGAAGTAATTTAAGAGGTCTAGAAGATGTTACTGATTTCTTGCTTTGAAA
>JAOXYD010038614.1:0-13815 GCA_028565735.1 Pinacopodium congolense | reverse complement strand
ACCAAGAAATTCTATCAATTCATTTTCAAAGAAAATCAAGTGTATGCAATCATTCAAATTTCGATAAACTCAAGTATCAAGCTACTACATATATCATAATTACTTTTCATCAATACACATAAATAAAGTCAAATGAAGAAACAATTTGATCAAAAGCAAGCATAAAACTAAGATGGACTTTCCTCACAGTATTCACTCAAATCACTTAAGTATGTGAGGGTTGGTGTTTCACTCTAAGACTCTCTCTAGGAGACTACACTACCATAGGCTTTCAGATTCATCAATTCTCTACCATATAGACTACATGTCATCATGGATCAAAAAGGGCTTTTACTTGGTTGTAATGAGGTTTAGGTTAAGGCATGACAATAAGGATCAAAAGGGTTATTCACAAGTATTCATAAAGTACTAAGTAAAAAGGGATAGCCTAATATCAATTCTGAGATAAACAAATGAATATAACATATTACAACTACTCATCACTAACCAATGCTACTTTGTTTGATTTTTCTTTCTTTCTTTCTTTTTCTTTTGTTTTCTTTCTTTTTTTTACTTAAATAACACCAAAAACAAGAGAAAGCAATAGTATCACAATCTCAACAAGTACACAAGTAGAAGCATCTCGCAAAAACACCTCAGAATAGTGTATAAAACAAGAGTCCCTAAATCATAAACATAAATTGCTTACTTAGTACTTCATTTAACTTGTGATAGGGTAAGGTTAAAGGGTGTTTGGGTTTTTACACAAGGTGATTAATATCGAAAGAAACATGGTCAAAACGCTCGAAGGGGTTTACAAAGGAAAAAATGACATGGTGGATCATTTAAGCTAAAGGGTTCAAAACAAAAAATGCCTTAAATTATATCCATAAAGCATACATCTCATAGTTTTAAATCGATTCCATGAAAGTTCTGAAGGTAATCTACCTAGGAGAGCATAACACGCAACAAAAAAAATAAAATGAATATGAAATGTAGTCATATAGGCTCAAAACCTCATATGTGCTTATGTGAAAATTCATCAAAATTTCATATATTACCCCATCACACAAAAATCAAATATTTAACTGAGTTTATACAATCAAATACTTCAATTATTCCATATGATTTACCTTCTACTCAAGCTACCTAATCAAAATTTAAGCATATAACTCAATCTTAGTCTAACTACTATAACAAAATAACTTGGTTTAATATTCAACAAAACAGTTCAAGTGTACAAATGCAGAATTTTCAAAATTTTCAATTCTAGCTAGCCTCATCCCCACACTTATAATGGACATTGTCATCAATGTCCAATGACAATAAAAACATAGTTAAGGGGATGAGAAAAGAAGAACTCCCTAGGATTAAAGAGGTGGTATAGAGAGTAACAGTAGAACCAGAAGCTACTTTCTTACTTTCCTACAAACCAAATAAGCAAACGAAAACAAATCAAATACATAAAGAAAACAATCAACAGATATTTAGAAAAACAAAAAATAATCAAAACCAAAGGATAGGAATGGGATGCCTCCCATTAAGCGCTTATTAAGGGTCACAAACTCGACCACCTGTCATCCAAAATCAACTAACATAAGTTAAAGCTTCAAGCTTCAACACCTTAACTTGTTGCAATTGAAAACCCTCAAAGTAAGTTTTAAACTGATGCCCATTGACTTTAAACTCTTTTCCCATCTTGGCACTTTGGACCTCTACTACTCTACAGGGATATACCTGGGTAATCTCAAAAAGACCTATCCATCGAGAGTGTAACTTACCAGGAAAGAGTTTGAGGTGGGAATGATATAGAAGTACCGTCTGTCCTACCACAAATGTCTTCTGGGAGATGTTGTGATCATGTAATGCCTTAGTCTTCTCCTTATAAATCCGAGCATTCTCGAAGGCTTCATATCGCAACTCCTCAAGTTCTTGTAACTATAATCTTTTATGGGCATCGATGGCTCCTAACTCCATATTGCATTTCTTGATTGCTCAATAAGCATTGTGTTGCAGTTCCACTGGAGGGTGGCAAGGGTTCCCAAAGATGAGCTTGTAAGGTGACATCCTTACCAGTGTTTTGTATGCAGTTCTGTAGGCTTATAAGGCATCTTTAAGGCACAAACTCCAATCCTTTCTATTAAGATTCACCATCTTCTCTAAGATAGATTTGATCGCTTAGTTAGACACCTCAGCCTGCCACTCATTTGAGGGTGATAAGTAGTTGAGACTCAATGTACCACTTGATATTTCTTTAAAAGAGCCTCTATCGTGCGATTGCAAAAATGAGTCCTCTTGTCGCTGATGATGGCTCGTGGGACTGCAAACCTAGAGAAAATGTTAGATTTCAAAAAATCTGTATCCACTCGAGAATCGTTAATTTTAGTGGCTTTGGCTTCAACCCATTTTGACACATAATCAATCACAAGCAGAATATATTACAATCTAAATGAAGAACGAAAAGAAGCCATAAAGTCCATACCCCAAATATAAAACATCTGACAAATCAATACGAGGGTTTGAGGTATTTCCCCATGGGGACCCAGCGTACCTATTCACTGACAGTTGTCACAAGTCCTACAAAAATCATATGCATCTCGGAATAGAGATGGCCAATAAAATCAACACTCTAAAACTTTGCGAGCTATCCGGTTTGGGCCAAAATGGCCTCCTCATGCATAAGAACGACAAAATGTTAAGATAGACACAAATTCACTATCAAGTACGCACCTTTTTATAACTTGATTTGCACAAAATCACCACCGATAAGGATCATCCTATATATACAACTTCGCTTGGCTTTTCATCCTGTCCTTCTGTTCCTAAGTGAAATTTGCAGGAAACTGATGAGTAACCAAAAAATTGACTATATCAACGTACCCGGGGGCTGTCAACTATAGTGCATATATATATTCATCTAGAAAATCATCATTTATAGAACCCTTGTCAGCACCATGGTCTACTAGACTTCTCAAGTAGTCTGCTACTCCATACTCTGAGCCTCTCATATCCTTGATCTCCACATCAAACTCCTGAAGTAGGTGTATCCAACGGATGAGCCTTGACTTGGCCTCTTTCTTTCCCAATATGTACTTCAAAGCTGCATCATCAGAATAAACATTAATTTTAGTACCCAATAAATATGACTTTAAGTTATCCAAAGCAAAAACTACTGCAAGAAGCTCTTTTTATGTGGTAGTGTAGTTTGTTTGGGCATCATTTAAAGTCTTTGAAGCATAGCAAATGGTTAGAGGCATCACACATAAGTTTGAATGGTAGAATCCAATCTAGGGGTTATAAAACGGGCGCTGTGACCAACTTGTCCTTGAAGGCATAAAACGCCTTCTTGCATTCCTCGTAAAAAATGAATTGTTTGTCTTTCTGAAGCAGCCTACACAATGGTTATATAACTTTGAAAAAGTATTGAATGAACTTGCGATAAAACTTTGCATGGCCAAGAAAAGACCAAACTTCTCGCACAGAAACGGGGTAAGGAAAAGGAGAAACAAGGTCTATCTTAGCTCTATGCAGCTCAATACCCTTAGAAGAAATAACATATCCTAAAACTATCCCTTGTTGAACCATAAAATGACATTTATAAAAATTAAGAACAAGATTAGTTTCAAAGCATCGTTTAAGAACTAAAATGAGGTGATCAAGGCTTTGCTCAAATGAGTCTCCATGCACAGTAAAGTCATCTATAAAAACTTCAATGATCTTTTTAAGATACTCAAAAAAATACTTACCATGCACCTTTAAAAGGTAGCAAGGGCATTGCATAAACCAAAAAGCATCCTTCTGTAAGCAAAGGTCCCATATAGACATGTGAAAGTTGTCTTCTCCTGATCCCCTAGAGTGATAACCACCTAAACATAACCTGAATATCCATCAAGCAAACAACAGTAAGCACTACTAGCAAGACTTTTTAACATGTGATCAATCAATAAAAGGCAACGAAAAATAGTCCTTTCCACTCATCGAGGTAAGCCTACGATAGTCCACACAAACTCACCATCCATTATACTCTCAAATTGGAACCACCTATAAAGGGCTTACCCATTTTTTGTCACAGATGGGGTATATGACACCCACATCTAGCAATATCATATGATCTTTCTTCACCACTTGAATCATTGGTGGATTGAGAAATCTCTGCACTTGATGGACTAAGGTAGCTCCTTCCTCAAGAAATATTCTGTGCATACATAAAGAAGGACTAATACCTTTGATATCTGAAACTTTCCATCTCAATGTAGTCTTATAATTTTGCAACACATTGAGGAACTTCTCTTCTTGCCCCTTTGTAAGATCGCTCGTTATGATAACTAGAAGTGTGTTGTTAGTGCCTAAATATGCATACTTGAGATGAGCAGGTAAGGGCTTTAACTCCACTTCTGGTCCCTGTACAATAGAAGGTAACAACTGATTAGTACTAACATATAATTCTAAGAAGCGAGAAACATACCTACCAAAAGGACTAGTCTCGAGTGCCCAAATTTTTTCCTTTAACTCCTCTCCAAACTCAAACTAGCTTTACCAAAATCTAGACATCTTTTACTCTAGTGGGGCGGTCAAAGCTACCTTTAAAGGGTCACCTATAGAAAGAAAAGACCGCTGCTCTATCAAAGAGTCAAAAATACTTACCTTGGCGACCAACTCACAATTTGATGGATAGTGTATGGCCTCGAAGATATTGAAATGAATTACCTCGCCATAAAATTCCATTATTAAGACCCTAATGTGTACTTCGATCTTTGTACGAAATGTCTTTAAAAATGGCTTACTTAACAAAATAGTTGAGGGATTCCAAGAGCCCTCATCCTACATATCTAACACATAAAAATCTGTAGGAAAAAAAAAACTCGTTAGCCTGCACCAAAACATCCTCAATAACCCCCTTAGGGCATGTGCTAGATCTACCAACTAATTTAATAATAACACGAGTGTCCTTTAATGAACCAAGATTGAGAGCTTTAAAAATAGATAAAGGCATAACATTGATTGAAACTCCTAAATCTAACATGCATCTCTCATACCTAGTGTTACCTATCTTACAAGGAATGGTAAAAATACTGGGATCATTGCATTTGGGTGGTAGCTTCCTTTGAAAAACTACTGACTCATTGCCACCCACACTCCTCTCAGCTTCCACTTGTTAGTACATAACTCCTTAAAAAATTTAGCATATTGCGAAACTTGCTTAATCTCTTCCAAAAGAGGGATATTAACTTTCATCCTACGAAAGATCTCTAATATTTCCTTTTTCCTTTTCTTGTTGTTTATTCTTTGTTAATCTGCTAGGAAATGGGGCAGAAGATGAATCAGTAACAATCGAGTGTGAAGCCTTTAGTTGAGGAGGGTGATCCTCCTTTTTCATTGTTAGCTCAGTTTCCTCATCTACTTCTTTCTCCTTCCCTTTTCTAAGCTCTTGTGCCTGCTTGCCACTTCTCAAAGTAATGTCACAAGCATCTTCTCTTGGGTTCCTTTCAGGTTAACTAGGTGGACTAATAGAACCTTGGGCTTGGAACTTCCCTAAAGCATTAGCGAGCTGACTAACCTAATTTTCCAAATTCTTCAAACCACTCCTCACTTCTTGCTTAAATTGAAGAGTGTTTATCGCTAAGCTCTTATCAATTTCCTCTAGAGACATACCTCCAGGTTTTTGTTGTTTCAGTGGTTATAGAGGTAATGGCTTAGGGTGAAACTGTGATTGATTTTGGTGGAAACTAGCTGGTGCATGATACCCTTGATGCTGTGGCTGATAAGTGGGTTGTCGTGCATTTGAGCTACTTCCTTGTTATGGGTTCCCACACATGAGGTTAGGAAATCCTTCCACCCTAGATTCTAAGTGGGGGAAAAAGGGTTTTGCCTTTGATGTTGTCCTTGGAACCCTCCAACTGTATTAACCTATTGTTCACCCTGCAAAGAAGGACATGAATCCATAAAATGACCAGATAAAGCATAAATGCCACATACCTTAGTGGGCACTAAGGTGGCAATGTCCATTCAAGGTCACTAAAGTGTTTCTATTTGGATTTCTTATGGTAGGAAAGGAGAATATTGAACACTTTATAGAGAATAGATAGGGAGCTAAACTTCATATACCCAAGTTGGTGGAGGGTGTAAGTGAAAAAAAAAATTTTGTTTATGATTCTACAATGTCTTCTTAGTGAGGTTTCATAGGAAATTTTGTAGGATCATAAAATTTTGTTTCTTAACTTCGTTTCTATTTATAATTTCACTTTTGTTTGATGTTATTTTTCTTTGTTGTTTAGTTGTTTCTAGTCTCTTCCTTAGGACCCAAAAAAATGGCTATAAGGTGCAACTTCATGATCTTCTTCATGGGAGTTTAATTATTTTTAAATGTGATTTATTTTGATTAGACAAACATTAAGGATAGTGTTCAATTTAAATGTTGGGGTTGTGGTGAAGGAACGTCTGTCTAAAAAAATATTCACTTATATTATTAAAAGTCTTCAAGTGGCTAATTTAGATATTTCAATAGAGAATCATGCTGGGATTGATTAAATGTTAATTGATATATCATGATGTGATGGATGCGATTAGTATAGTTAGTATAGAATAATCCTTTCTAAATCATGGCTTTTCTTAAGTGATTATGTAGTATAGATCAGAAGATCAACAAAAATTGCTAGGTTTGTTAATGACATCATTATTCTCTAGTAGAAACCACTGAAAAAACTAGAAATAGAGAATATAGCGTTGGTTATTAACTAGTGTTTTTGTGTAATAACTTTAACACCGTTGAATTCACAAGGTTATAAGAAATTGTTAACTTTAATGCAATAAAATAATGATTATAGCCCTACCTTTTACCCTAGACATCAAAAACCCTAACAACCACCCTTAAGGATAAATAAATTCTTATTTTATGGCTTTAAAGGGAGATTAGAAGTGATTAGAACATAAACTTTAGCTTAGTTAAGATTCTTCTTTTCTTTATGTTGTTTTCTTTTCCATCTTGCATTGTTTCCTGATTGGGACATGTAAGGGCATACAAGAAGCTATGATATCTAAAAATTAATAAGGAGTGATCATCTTCTTGCGGACTTTTGTATTTTTTGTATGTTATATATATGTTAAATCCCTATTCCTATTTAATTTAATGAATATGCTTTACATGTATTTATCTTGAGTTTCATTAAGGAATATTTGTGTATAAGTTGTTTTTGCCAAGGTTAATTAATTAAATCTATTATGAATAGATTGGATGGATGATTTTTACATCGATTGAGTGCTTATATCATCTAGTTTAACTTGATCTCCTAAGTTAAATTATTATGTTATTGAAAAATCCATGATCATTGTTTATTTAATTCTTATACAATCAATTGGGTAACACATTTGATTCAAAAAGTAGATCAAACTTTAAAGACTTGTGTGAGGATTCCTAAATTTAACAAACTTAGATTTAGGCATCTTGCAATTCATGCCTTTACTCTAAGTTATCTATGGATCAAATAGATAATTTGACTTGAAAAAGGAAAATAAGTTTCTATAGTCATTAGTATCATTTTGATTAAGTGAAGTAGGCCCTAAATCATTTTACCACTAACTAGTTAAGTGATTAATTCATCAAAATCTGAAGTCTTAGCTACTTTTGTGATTAGAAAAATTATAATCGTTAATTAGTGACATATTGCAATTTTGTATTTTGTTAATTGTTTAATTTTAAGTTTTCATTATTCAAACTTGAATCTTCTAAGTAATTAAAAATCATTTGATTTTGTATTTGCATATTGGGTCTTGTGGAATACAATGCTTGATTACCTATCATTTTATACTACTTGTTGACTAGATGCACTTACAACTTTTTGGTCTTAGGATGGAATTGGATTAATTTTGTTTAGGTTTAAACCATAAAACTAAAACCTTGAGATTTTGATATAATTTATTTAGTTTGTTAACTAGTATGAATTGCTAAAAACCTTACACATTTTGCCTCGTGCAGTCTATAACTATCTCATTGTAATCCTATGACTTAGTAAGGAAGTTAAAAAATATAAATAGATAACTCTTAAATTAGATAACTATACGGTGATGAAATTTAATAGGATTATGGTTTGATATGAGAGGCTATGTAAAGACAGACTTACTATGTTGATATGAAGGTCATTGAAAAGGGCCCTATCAAGTTTCCCTCTAAGTAAATCTCTACCATTCTACTTGTTGCTTTATATAAAGAAATTACATTATTGTAATAGATCTATTATTTCTATTTTAGATAGCTAATATTTTAAATTCTCACAAAAACTTATGTAGCTAGATGTAGATTTAAATTCCTGAACCATTAGAGTGCAATTGAAGCCCCTTAATACTAGGGAAGGACAATCCATTCCCTTACTAAGCTCATAGAGATGATTCCATAAAGAATTCCTGAGAAAAGCTAATTTTTTAGTACGTATGATAGAAAGGATATCTTTGTTTGGGTTTTTTTAAGAAGTAACACTAAATGGATTATTTACGATTGATAACATTGATTTTTCAAAGGCCACAATGATTCTCTTGTTGTAATGGTTTTGATGATGGTTGATGATATTATAATCCTTATGAGAAAAGCAAGGGTGCTTGATATTATTTGTTTCAACTTGGTTTCTAGCAATCCTATTAACCAACGTCTAAATTCCCCAATATAATTAGCCAAAAAGTACAATTTTTTAGCCTCAAAATTTAGTTATATAATATATATTAATCACAAGATCGCAGGGGTACCATGCTCTTCCTTGTTGATCTCTACGAACATACTAAGCTCTAACATACTGGAGTGGCTCAAGGTCATTAGAGTTATAGAGATATTGTATTATATTTAACTTGCTTGGTTGTAACCTCAATTTTTCAAGCCCCTTCTCTCCCTTTTGATTAGCCTATGAATTGTTAATAGCACTATCACTAGTTATTTCTCTTGGGATACCCCTAGTCCATCTAATGAGATTTTCTTGAAAAGAAAAATATACATTAAGGAAAAAAATTGACTACATTGCGATCAACTAAACAAATTTCAATTTAAATTTTATCGAATTGTTTTTTAAGTGAAAAATAGTTATTAAATTCGTTAATCCCTAATTCATGCTCCTCCTTAATTGTCATTGTAGAGTAATAACTTATAAGCATTACCTTAGAAAAATTATTAACTACACGAAAAGTAATGGAATAAATGTTGCTTATAAGGCAACAAAGATATTTGGATGGTACTTTCCAATTCAAATGTAAAAATAATAATGATATCAAGAAAAAAAAAAGAAAAAAATGATTATAAAAAATCTAGAAACTTAAAAATATAAATGCAACAACAACAACAATGTTAATAGTTATCCTTATTAAAAAAATTGTCCTTAAAAATTGAGTTGTTGAAAGCAAATGTAAGATCATTAAGTGTGGCCAATTGGAATATATGGAAAGGATATGCACATATTTTTTACAAAGAGAAGCTAAGGTTATTAAGGATTAACCTCAAGTGGAGTAGTTAATTTGACATATCATGTTTGTAATAAAAGTTTATACGGTGACTTATGGATATTGATTGTGAAACTATATGATTTAAATCAAGAACTCTTTTGATAGTTCGATAATAATTTTATTTATAGACCTACAAATGGATAATATATTGCAATAAAAGGAAAAAAATATAAAGATTGTGAGAATAGACGACTATTTATGGTTGAAATTAATTTTTTTTTATGTTTTATATGTTGTTGAAATTAAAAAAAAAACATTTTGAACGTTGTTTAAAGACTGTATGGTATTGTTTAAAGACAAAACTTGCATCATTAAATTTAAAAAATACAAAGAGGTATTTAAAGTTCAAATGAAAGAAAAAAGATTTTCCATGGTAATTAATCCCTTTAAGATGGATTCAGATTTAATTTTAATCTTGATTCAATTTGTTTTCAAAATTCATTAGACCATAGATTCCTTAAGGGAAATTACACACTGTCTAAAGTTATGCAATATGATTTTATCTGATAAATCAAGTGAAAGATCTCTTTATTTGAACCTATAAATTAAACGCATTAATTTTTTTTAACAGAACCTATTGTTTTGGCTAAGATCACACCTAACTTAGATATCTCATGCAAGTCTTTCTATAGGTCCTTATGCAAGATGTATTGTCTATGGAGTGATTTAAAGCTTCTATTTGATTTATCATTCAAAATAAGCAAGATCCTCATGTATCAGCCACACATATTATCTATAGCAATCAAAACAGGAATATTATATAACATACTTTGATTAATATTAAAAAAAGATGTATTTAATGAGTTTTAAGTTCAAAAAAACACCTAAGAGAATTTCCTAAATAGTTCACAAGTTCTAAAATTTGATCTTAGCTCTAACAAAACTTAAATATTCCAATCAGACCTAAAGAAAATAAAAGAAGGAGAAGATATGTAAATTAAAACACAATAATTTGATTAATCTTAAAAACAAAACATAATATGAAGTAATCTCAGCTAGAAAACCTCCTAAAATGATCTTCAATCTCAGATATATATTTGAATAGTAAGCTAAAATATTTGGTAATTTAAAAAATAACTTAGAATAAAAAATACAAGGTTTTTTAATCATAAACATTAAGAACAATTAAAGAAAATTAAGAAAACTTGGAGAGAAAAGTTTAGATCTTTTTTTTTGACCTCTTATCATATGTCTTATTTTTCTTCTTCTCTTACAAAAGCTTAAGGAAAGCCTCCTATTTCCTTGCTATGTGGAGAGATAATTTCCATATATGCTTCAGTCGTAATTGTAGAGATTTGGTGAAAACTTGCTTCTCTGCACCTACGACAATGGTTAGACTTTGATGCACAATGATGCCATTGATAAGCGGTGGACAGTCATCGATGTCCTGATGTTACAGCTTTCAATGCAGATGCTAGGGGACCTCAATGTGGGTTAGGAAGTGCTAAACTTATATTCTTTTTCCACTAATATTCAATTAATCACATCCATATGTCAATGAAACAATGCTAAACAATACTTAAACATTTAAAAACTCAAATAAGGGTTAAAATACAACAAAAATCAAGTCTATGATATTGAAAACTAGGTGGTTTTTATGGTCTCACATTATTACCTGCATTGTTAATTCAAGAGAAATTAGGTTAGTATTTCCACCTTGGATTATAAGTATTGAAGTATAGATTATTTCCTCTTTATTGTTCCCTAATGTAGTTCACTTGCTTCACTCTATTGGTATCTATCGTGAAACAATCAATGGTGGCATGACTATCTTGCCCACAAAGCTCACATTGAAT
The DNA here is from genome assembly GCA_028565735.1 of Pinacopodium congolense. Taxonomy (NCBI): domain Eukaryota; kingdom Viridiplantae; phylum Streptophyta; class Magnoliopsida; order Malpighiales; family Erythroxylaceae; genus Pinacopodium; species Pinacopodium congolense. Next base: position 2,563 of record JAOXYD010038614.1, on the reverse strand, counting down.
TTGCATGGCCTTCAACGAAGATAAGCAAGCTCCTTGCATATTGCTTGATTGCTTAGTTTGGGAGAAACTTTGTGCTGGCAGGGTTGACGTTAAATCAATAGGAATCATCCCTTTTTCTCCTTAAATCCTTACTTACTCCTCTACTTCGACCATAGACAACTATAGTTTATCATTTCCTTTAATAGACTATAGGTTGTGGCTATAGTCTTCCTCCTTAAATAACCTTTTGCCACTGTATCAATTGTTCCTCTTATGTGATGGTTCACTCTATTATAGGATGTTTACAAAAGGAATTTCATGGGTAGGTTATGATATGGGAAGCTTCATTATAGCTCCTTAAACCTCGCCCATGCCTCATATAATGAATTCCCAACACTTTGTTGGAATTTTGTGACCTTATTGTCTTCGTCAATGGTAATTACTTGGCTAGGAAGGCTTGTGCGAGTTGTTCACACGTAGTTATGTTCTTCGGGTAGAGAGAATTTAACCATTCATTAACTCTATCCTTTAAGGTAAATGGAATCAACTGCATCTTGGCTGCAACTTTAGATAACTGATTTTATCCAAAGGTATCGTAAAACTCCAACTAGTTTTTAATATGGGCATTGGGGTCTTCATTTACTATCCCATTGAATTAAACACTAATTTGAAGCATGTTGAGTGGAGCTGGCTTGATCTTAAAGTTGTTTGCTTGTACACAAGGCCTTATGATTTTTTTTATTACTTCCATCAAAACTTAGCCTAATGAATTACTAGCATTAAAAATTAGCCTAATAAAGTCCATGAGGGTCTTTTGCTTCCTTCTTTGCTCTCTTTCTTTAGCCATCTTTTTTTGAATGATCTTTTGGTGTTTTGCTATTCGTAACTCCCTCTTTTGTCTAGAAATTTTTGAAACCTCTTCATCAATTAGCTCACTGGACCTTCTTATGCTCCTTGTGTTTGTGCACTTGCAAATACACAAGGAAAAGTAACAAAATCCTTAAATGAAAATCACTAAAATTGAACAAGATGGTAACACTACTAATCCACAACGACGATGGAAAAAATTTGTTAATTTCATTGAAAACTACTAACTTGATTTACATTTTATTGCAAGTGAATGGGTCATAAACTTGTATTATAATAGATAGCTTCCCACAAAGTTTAGGTTTATTCACCTAATGACTTAACTTATATTTAAAGAAAAATAACTTAGAAAAAAAAGTACAAGAACTAAAAATTAACTAAAGTAAAATAACTTAACAAATTGAAGAAAAAAATATAGGAATTTGTGAATTTACAACTAAAAATTAAGAATCACTCTTATTCCTATTTTGTTTCCCTCTTATGTTATTGATTAATTTATGTTTGGCCTAAGATATCTTAATACTTTAGTAAACCTTTCTCAAGGTATAACTAAGTTTTCCTAGTAAAATAAAATAGGATTATCCCTGCAATCTCTCATGCTATAAAACCTCTCCTAAACATCTAACTATATGTGAGGTAATCCTAGAGGGAATCTATTAATCAATTAAGCTCTTTCTTTAATCAATTAATAAACATGATATTTATAGGTATATTGATTATCAAATTTTATTGTACAACTCAACACAAATTACCATTCTCAATGTCTCAATCTATTGCAAGGAATAAGCATGATAAACTTCTCAAACGTTCATTCATTGAATTCATAAGCAAGAATTTCACAAAATTGTTAAGAAAGTAATTTCTACAAGAAGATTCAACTGAACATCATATTAATACATCCCTCAATAACCATATTTCGCATACAGAAGTCTAGAAAGGAGAATAATGTAAAGGAGCAAGGTTAAGCTTGCACTCTTTTCTTCAGTTCAAAGGTTGGGAAATCTAGAAAGTTGATGAACTCCTCAAAGTCTTGATGGATGAGCTTGATTTTTCCTTTTGGAATATACCAAAACCTAGATTTTTTTTTAATGACAAGTCTTCTAATGATTGGTGGTGGCTCTTAGGGTTTCTACCCCTTAAATATATCCTATAGACTACAAACTAGTAAAAAACTAAAGATAACACGTAAATAGCCTTTAAAGTAACAATCATGACATTGGTAGCTTAAATTTTCTCTTTAACAATCGTTAATTATGTCACGATTATGGCCAGGGTGGTATCTTAATTTCTTCCATTTTTCTCCTACTTTGCTCTCGCCTTCAACTCCGTATGGAACTCTCTTAACCACCAACACAATTAAGATCAAGTTCTTGGCCGACAACATTAATGAAACAATCAAATCACATAGAAAAAACAATAACATCAAAAGAACATAAACCTAAATCCTAAACATATCATTTTCATCATAAACAATAAAAAACCACAAACTTAACAAATAAGAAAACTTAACATAATGCACCCTTATCATAGACAATGGTCAGATGACTTGACCTTATCAATGTCAATAATGGACTATGCTTCTACTAACTTATCTTCTTATTTATTCTTAAAACAAATTACTAGTTTTACTCTCAAAACCACAAGTATACGGGTCGTAACTTATAGTAAAGAACGGATATCGATCCCACAAGGATTGAGTTTAGTCACCACTTAATTT
>JAOXYD010038603.1:0-13816 GCA_028565735.1 Pinacopodium congolense | reverse complement strand
GAGTCATGTTAGCATCAATTTTCATTCCCATAAGACAAGATATGAAGGATCCATCTACAAAAGAACAAGAGAAGCTCTCCTCAATGAATCTAATCTCCTTTAGTTTGTATAAAGGCTCTAACATTCCACAATAAGTTAATGTTTGATTGATGGAAAGAATTATATAAAGTTTATTAAAGAACTTCTTGATCTAAATAATCATTTCTTCTAAATGGAAAAAATATATTATCACTTGTTTAAAAATTAAAGTTGCATTGGAATATTTCCAACTATAAATATTATGGTTTAGAGTAAAATATATCCTAACCTGAATTACTTATATTTTTGTTAAACTATACCTAAAATCTATATAAACTTCTGTTGAATGAAGAAAAGTTCCAATAGATGTTTTGATGATAAAAAAAAATCTTCATTGCTGATGGTTTTGTTGCTTTTGATGGGTTAAAAAGATAGAAGGAGAAAAGGAGTGCCATAATTCAAATTGAAGCCAAAATTGGAGTACTAGAGTTAAAGTGATGATATATGAAGATCAAGTTGTTGGATGAAGGATCAAAGATCGAGATAGTGAAGTTAAATAGGTTATACTAGGTAATTTGTTTTGTAAAAATTATCTTGATAATCCAAATATGATTAAGGACCCAAATCATACATATGCATTCATACTTAAATATTTTGCTCATAAGTTTCATATTTAAGAGGAATATTTGGAAATTTTTTTGAGAAATCCTCTTAATACTTCAAAATATTTTTTAGAGACTTGATGAATATGCTTAATTCAATTTTTTTAAAGAAATGCTTTGATGTGTTTTAGAGAAGTTTGGAAAACTTAGGAAATGTTTATGAATTTTTAAAAATTGGTATAAAAAAGTGCTTAGAGAGTGGTCGAATAATGTGATTTTTTGGGCGATTGCTTGACTAATGCATTATGTTTTGATAGTTTTTGTGAAAATTTTCTAGTGACTAAATGGTGCATTAAACAACATTATCGTGCTGCACTAGTTTGCTAGTATTGTTTAATGGTCAACCATTGTATCTGACTAGTTGACTAGGGAGAAATTTTGGATGACGACTAATTTCCTAACAGAAAAATTTGTAATAAATTTTAGTTAATGATTTTTTATTGTTATAAGTTGCTTTTTTATGGCTATAAGTTTCTAGTTGGTATACTTTAGCCAATAAATAGATATTTTTAGAGTGTGTTTATACATCCCAAGTGAATCAATTGTATATAAATATTATGTCACGATCAAATTAAGTGAAAGAAGTGATTTTAGGGTATGAATATGGTTTTTAGTGTATTCATCTTAGTATTTGTTGTGAGCCATCTTAAAAACTTTAGTTAAATAAAGTATGACACTTTTTGAGTATATTGTCCTATGGGCTTATTGAAATTGAGTTCTAAGGATTATTCTTCACTTGTAAGAAGGAAGATTTGATTATATTGTAAGGTTACCATATGAATCTTTTCTATGAGTATTACCATTCACTTGTGAAGGAAGATTATGGTTAAATTTCCAATAAATAGTTGGAGAGTGGATATAGGTGAGATTCTTGAATCAAACTACTATAAATTCAGTTTACTTTTCTCTTCCTCCTCTTTACTTTATAGGGTTGTTTTAATTTAAGATATATAGATCATTTATTTTCAATATATTATCATAATTTCCCATTTCTTGCATTTAGGGTAAATTTTTAGATTGGTAAAAGACTTAGAAAATTTAGTCACACCTAATGCACTTCTCCATTTTAAGTGCCATAACGGGCTAATAAGTGATCCATAAAAGGCTAATAAGTGACATCAGAGGTAGAACTTACATAAGACATATTTATAGTGAAATAATGAGTATAAAGATCATATTAAGGCACATTTGAATGCAATAGTATCATCCTCTAATTAAGAAGGCAAAACATTAGTAAAACATTATTCTTTGATAGCAATAACTACTTATATTGGAGATTAAGAAGAATTTTTTAATGACTAAAAACATAGATTTATAGGAAATTGTTTCTGGAAGACCCTACATCCACATTAAAATTTTAAAAGACTAAACGATTCATAACACAAAGTAAGAATGGGTTAATAATGGTAAAAAAGTAGTATCTTTGAATAATGGGTTATTAGCTTGGAGACACACACCAAAATTTCAAGAGTTCATCAAGTTTTATATTTTATTTTCAGATTTATTTTATATTATATTTTATTATTTTTTACATTTTCAATAATATAAAATTGATTGAATTTATTTTTATTAGGTATGGTTAAAATATTTCTAGGATTTTTTGTTTGAATTATTTGGGAACCTTTGGTTGTTGATTTAATTTTAGGAATATTTATATTGTTTATTGAGCTTAAACCCTACAACAAATCGAGAGAGTGAGTTAGGTAATCCGTGTTAGATGTACAATGAGAGTTGGCATATAACAGACCTATAGATTATAAGTTATTAATTTATTAGGAAGAGATTTCAATAAATTGATATACTGCTTGTACAATAGCTTCATATCTAGTTGAATTTTTAGGAAAGGCTTTGCATGTCGAGCGATTCCAAAGTTAATTCTAGATTATTTAACTAGTGATATTTAGTTATACCTTGAGAGAGGGCAGCTAAAATATTAGAAAATTTTGGGTCAAATATAAATTAGATCAATTAAACCAAAGGGGAAAAAATAGAGATAACAATAAGTCTTATTCTTAAATCTTGATTTTCTCCGAGTTTTTGTTTGCAATGTTGGCGATTGGTTGTGTTGCTCGCTTTTGCTTCCTATTTGTTTGTGTCTTATTTATTTATTTTATCTTATTTGTTTATATCAATTTCTTGAACAAAGTATAAGACAAATTGATAGGGTGTCTAGATACCGTCCTCGTGGGATCGATATCTATTCTTTACTACAAGTATGAACCGTATACTTGCGATTTTGAGCATAAAACTAGTAGTTTGTTTTCCGAATCAATAATTATCATGATTATTGTGAAGGGTCGTTGTAACTAAGGCATAAAGTCATGTAATGTGTTATATAATTATGCAAGTCCAAAGCTTATGAACTTGTAACTCATTAATTATCCAAGAAGAAATATATAGATAGCATGCCAAGGTCATTAATAAAGCATAATGGGAAATATAATAAGGCACTTATAAATTATAATTAAGAAGTAAATCATTATTAGGTACCAATGGCACTAGCAATCCCCAAATGCAAGTAACATATTTATTCATAATCAATCCTAGAACAATATGCATTAATCTCAGTACCTTATACACTCCAAACCACAATTATTATTAAATATTTTGTTCAAATGATCTCTAAAGGGTGTTTAGCCTTAACGATTGATTATTATGAATAGAAAGCATCAACAACCTATAAATAACTCAAGTAATGCATCAATAATTATGAACATGGTAAGAACAATGCACCAATCTCACATAAACTTATAGCCATGTGAATAGCCATCCAAGTCAGAGCTTAGGTGAAGCAGGAGCTGATGAACAAGAGAAATTCCATATGCTAGAGCAATATAAATCAACAAGTGACACAAAGATTGATGGAAGATCTCAAGTATATGAACAAAAACACATTGTCCACATTAAAAACCTAAGTCATAATGAAATCCACAAGTTTCAAGTGCTCAATGTAGAGATTAATTACATACTTTAATGATTTAATGCAAAATATTTTCATTGATGCATGAAAAATCATTCATAAGTCATAAAAATTTTGACCAAAGATGATTAAAAAAATCCAAAGAAGCAAAAGAGAAACACATGCACATGAAAATGCAAATAAATAAAACATGCCAAAAAATAACCCTACACATAATAAGCTCTAAGAATCAAAGCAATAAAATGAGCTAGGATAAACATAAAAGATAAAAATTGGATTACCTGCCAATAATCGCTTCTTTAAGGTCTTTTAGCTAGACCTTAATGCTAGAGAAAAATTATTCTCTTTTTTTATCCATACCTTAGACCAATACTTAAATACTAGATGGTTCTCTAAAAATACTTGTGCTACAACACCTACCCTTTGATGTCGCTCTTTACCTCCTTTAAACTGTGTTAGGTACCTTGGAAAGAGATCTTGATATCCATTCCCCTACTTGTATTAAAAAATTGTTATACCAATAAAATCAAAACACAAAGGTGCTGGTTTCTCTTCTTTAAAGACATGACATCAACAACTTATTTTGTTTCCTCATCCATATCAACTGTTTACTCACCCTCACTTATTGTGATGTTATATCCTTATCTTGTTCCCTTGATTCAACTTCTGTATTGGTAGGCATGACTGCTCACTCTTGTTCTAAAATTAGTTCAAATAGTTACCCTACTTATGTTACTAAGTTATGTAGGGAAGTCTCTATACTCTCAAATTGAGATTTTGTGTGTGGATATAAACTTGACTAATAGCTCCCTCAACCTTGATGCTTCTTTTTAATGAACAAGCTGCTCAACTTGTGCCATTAAGTTTTGGATGGAGGTTTTTACACATTCGAATTGAGGTTTTGATATGGATATGGCCTTTATTAACAACTCTCTCAGTATTAATTCTTCTTCTTGACGTTGATAATAGTCTAAGGGAGGTTGCTTAAAATAAATCAAATCAACCAATAGTAAGTTGTAGGTGTTGCTCCAATGGTTATCGAAAACCATCATGTTAAGCCTCTACCTTTCAACTAAAACTTCTTGATCATCCTGGCACTAATAGTCTTGCCATTGATTACTTTTCCATGCCATTACATTGATTACTTGCACTTCAACACTTCATACATAAGGCCAATAAAGGATTTTTTTAAATAATTAACCATAAAAATCAAAAAGACAAAAAATGACTAGTCCAACAAAGAATAGAAAACATTAAAAATTATCAATTTCTAGTAACAACACCAAAAATTTGATGTGCTATGTCCCTATCTAAGTTTTTAAATAAATAATGACCAAGAACACATTAAACAATATCATAATACATGAAAAGGTAAGTGTACCTATTAAATGCAATATAGTCAAGGTAAGTCTAGGTGTTAAACCAAAAGGACTGTTGTTACTAAGGAATTCCTATCTAGATTAGCTAGCTTCTCAAAGGAAATAAATTGATTGATTGGTTTGATAATGAAAAGAAGCAAAAATAATTAAAAGTAAAATGCCTAAACAAACTCACAAGAAGTAACAGTCAATGATGAAGTTAGGATATAGGTAATTAATCCCTCTAAAATGTATTCATACTCATTATTTATCTTTTTTTAACTCGAATTATGGATTTGTTAAACTGTAGATTCGTTAGTAAAAATTACACACACTCTCTCTTTAGTATGCAGTTTTATTCAATTTAATAAAATAAGTGAAAGTTCTCTCTTATGATGCATTAATTTGTTCTATGAAATCTACTACTTTGGATAAGTTTGCATCTAACATAGATATCTTATGTAAGCTTATCTCCAGATCTTATGAAATATGTTTCATTCATGGAATGATATAATACATACAAGAAATTTCTCAATCTTAATCATACACAATCAAAGCTAATTAAAAATCTAAAATTCAAGAGTTAAAATAAGAACAATAAGAGCACTACATCCTAAAGTTCATAAAAACTAAAATCCTATAAAGAATTTAGCTCCTACACATTGTGTCAATCACATAAACAAACATAAAGAAGTAGTAAATAGAAAAGCTTATGATGAGTTATCTTCAATCCTTGAATTCTTAATTTTTAATATATGAAATCCTTTCTTGATCCTTAGAGTTATGTGCTTGGATGCTTCATACTCCTTCAAGATTGTATGAAACCCTTTAAGAATGTCTTAGGACTTGATATCTCCCATTTGACAGTTAAATCCCTATGTTTTATTAAAATTAGGTTATTTGTATAAGTGGAGTTTGCCTTGATCATAGTTAACATGAAAACCGTGATCATGGCTATGATTTCCACTATTTCCACTAGAGTGATATCATGCCCTCCAGCTTTTCTACGTCTTTTGATTTTCTTGTGATATCTCTTTTATCTTTCATCTAATTGCCATGAAACTTGATTTGAAGCTTCCCAACATGATGTTCTTACTTCTTAAGTTGCTTCCATATCTCTTTGAACATAATAATACATAAATTTAAAATTTAAACACTGAATTAAGAGATCATAATTCAACAAATTAACTATTAAAACTCAATCAATTTGACCCCTAGCACATTCCTAAATATAATTTCTAATGCAAGAGCATATCATGATTCAAGCTGTTAAGTCTAAACTATGAACATAAATCTAAGGCATATTTTTTTGGTTTTCTTAGATAAGTATAAAATTATCCATGAATCATATTAAAAAAATCTAGCATCATTCAAATTATTCAAAAAGCATAAAGGATTCATTGCTTAATCATACATTATTTTAAAACATTAAGAATAATTTAATAATGTATGATCACAATAATGACATAAATCATCTTATTAAAAAAATGTTCTTAAGACAACCTAGACTTCATCATACAAGGATCTAAACATTTTCATCCATAATATCAATCACGTTCATTAAACTATAAACAAGATCAAAGTGTACCTCTCTTTTCAATTTATCACCAACTTGATTTCCTTCATCTATGGTTCACCAATGTCTTGGTGATTTTCCTTTCTTTCACTTTTAGAGATACCCTTTAATTTCATGAACCTACAAGAAAAAATCAATGAAACTTTGGTACCCAAATCCTGTTGGGTATATGGGGATTAGTAGCATACCTTTCACAACTATTGACAAAACATTTACATCTTTTAATTAATCATGGCAAAATAGATGAACATCTCTATAGTATTCAACATAATGATAAAACAAGGGTGCACATAATTTTTATGTATGGTTATACCAAGGTTTAGATCCATCATGACTTCTAAGTGCATAATAAAAATGATAATAAGACCTCAAATTGTTCCTATATGTAATTTCTAGGTCTAAACATTCTTCATTGATGCATTTCTTACCTAGGATAAGCATGAGACACATTTAATGGCCTATAATGAGTGTGATACACTTTTCTAGAAACATACATAAGAGGGGAAGATGAATGAGTTGGCATAATACGAACTATATGCATCATGTGATTTTTGTTCATTAGTAGAGAAATTATGTCTATTTTTAATGCCATGCGAATTCTTCCTAAACAATGTCCTAGGTATATACATAAACGAATGATGGTTTTTTTTTTTCTAGAATGAGATCTAGAAGATGATGGCCTAGATGATGATGATATGACATTGCCTATGGATGGCCTAGGCTCTTCTTCCTCTTCTAAATTCTATCCTTTAATGAACACATTCTCACTAGTTGAAGTTTTATTAATGCTAGTGTAACCTAATCCATTCTTATCATTTGTAAAATTTAAAGCTCCTAACATTGATTCGAATTCTCATTCCTTTTAGTGAAACTAGACAATGAGCTCTTAAGGGATTCTACTTCCTTTCTTGGGGGGTGTTTGGTTTTACTTAAGGTGTCGTTTGGTATCACTTATACTTTTTTGTTTTTGTATTTCTATTTTTCTTATAAAGAAAACTGAAAATGTGTTTGGTTGATATTTTTAATGAAAAATTAAAAACAAAAATATGTTTGATTAAGATTTATGATAAAAAAATTTAATAGTGATAATTAAATATGAAATAAATTTAAATTCTTAGATCAAACACTTTTATACACCTTTCAAATACATTATTAGTCAATATATTATATTAATTATTCAATGTAAAAAAATTGTTTATAAATTATGTTTTCAAAAAGTAGAAAATTATTATTTTCTTATTTCTCTATTTTTTTTTATTTTTCTAATTTTAAAAATAGAAAAATAAAATAGAATACAATCAAACACATTTTTTTTCTCTCTATTTCTCTGTTTTTGAAAACAAAAACAGAAAAATAGAAAACAGAAGTGTAAACAAACAACCCCTTATGTTTTTTATTTTTTATTTTTTGTTTTAAAAAACAGAGAAACAGAGGAAAAATGTGTTTGGTTGTATTATGTTTTGTTTTTCTATTTTCAAAATTAGAAAAATAAAAATAGAAACAGAGAAATAAGAAAATGATGTTTTCTTTGTTTCAAAACATAATTTATAAATAGTTTTTTTACATTGAATAATTAATATAATCTATTAACTAATATTACATTTAAATTTATTTCATATTTAATTATTACTATTAAATTATTTTTTATCATAAATTTTAACTAAACATATTTTTATTTTTCGTTTTTATTACAAATTTCAACCAAACATGTTTTCTTTTTCTTTATAAGAAAAACAAAAACAAAAAAAATAAGAAATAGAAACATAAAATAACAACAAAAAATAGAAGTGATACCAAATGGCTCCTTAGTGATGCATTTTCCTCTCTCATTTTAAGTTCACTGCTATCTATATTCATCAATTTTAATTTATTCTTTAAATACCTTTTTTCTTTTATCAAAATTTTCATATCATACTCATTCCCATTCTACTTCTTTTCTAAGTTCCTTATTTTTTGATCTATGTGCATTAAGTAATTTCAATGTTTCTTTATGCCTAGCATGCAACTTCTTCTTTTTCTTAGCCAAGGTTTTCACATATTCTAACAATTCTTCATAACTATATTCCACATCACATTCATCATTACTACTATGAGATTTAAAACAAGAGGATAATTCATTACAAGGATTTGTGGAAGTACGCACCTCATCATCCAAGAAGTATATGTAGATTGCTTCTTCGTGCTCACTTTCCTCTTCAATTTGATAGTCTTTTTCCAATGTGCGCCAAATCTATTGTGCACTTCCACATCTTGAAACTTCATTAAACATTTTAATACTCAGTGCACTCAATAGCATATGTATAACTTCATTAGTTAAAGAGATCAAATTTTCATCCATTTCTTCTCATTCAAAATAAGCCTTTGGAATTAAAAACTCTACGTTTTTTTGCAACTATTGTTTCCAACTATGGTCTATGTAGGGGTATATGCTTGATTTTCTGCAATTTCCCAAAACTTTGTTTTTAAGTTCAAGAGATGATCCTTCATCTTAATTTTCTAATCTCTAAAATTTTTTTTTTTAAAACAAGGGGGTTTTCTAAACCATGTGCCATAATCTTTATTCATTAATTTGGTAGAATTAATTCTATGCGAGACCCACGCCTTGATACCACTTGTCTCTGTGACACCTAAGAAGAGGGCGAATTAATGGTTTAAAAAAATTCTTATAAGTTATTGATTTTATGTTCATCAAATTTTTACACAAAAGCTTAAACAATTTGTTACGAAATTTATAATTCACCAAATACTTAAATCAAATTGTTGAGGCTAAATAAGGAAAGGTAAAGATAATATAAATAATTAACCATTTGTATGAGTAATTCTAAAAACAATATAAACAATTTATAAAGTAAAAGATTAAGGCAAAAGAGAAGCACAAATCTATTTATCCTGGTTTGAAAATAACCATTTTCTCCTACACCCAATCCCTAACAACCTGTTGAGTTTAACAATAACAATAAATTACAAATCCTTTTCAAGAATAAAGGATAATCTTTATAATCCCTTCTCAAGACTCAAGGATAATCTTCACTCTCCTTTTTCCACTAGACTTGAGAATAACCTCCCAACAATACTTTTTTTTTTCAAGGCTAAAGAATAACCTCACAACAGTATACACGACTTTTTCTCAATTCCACTCTTCACACAAGATCTTTTAAAATGTCACTCATGACTCACCAAGGTGTTTAAGAGCTTACATTCTACTTGGAATGAAAGTAACACACAAATTTCACAATACCTACACAAAACTCAAACAAAACTTAACCAAAAATCATAAATAATACTTAAATCACTTTAGATGATTTTTTTCTCAAACACTATTAATAAAATTCATGAAAAATATCTATTTATAGGCCTAGTTCCTTAAACTAGTTTTTTTACTGTTTCCCAACATTTTAAAGCATTAAAATCAATTTATCATTGAAAATTAGCCTCTATAGCATAAAATTTGGACTATAATAGGGGTTTTGTAATGTATAACAACATCGTTAATGGCATTATACATTGCAGTTGATCGCCAAAATAGGGATTTCAACACAGGTTAATAATGGTGCCATTCTACTGCTTCAGCACTATCATTGATTTCTTATAAACACATAAAAAAATTGACCAGAATACATTTAATTGAGTCCAAATCAAATCCCTAACATAATTAAACATATTTTAACAAATTTCAATCATTTTTATTCAACACCAAACACTTCTTAATACAACTTATTGCATTCATTCTCATATCTCCTTAACTAATTCACACAATTCAATATACAAGACTTACCACACGAGTCATTTCTAATTCACATGTATTCACTCACTCACAACTTAACTAGTTCATCAATTCATTCATCAAGAGGATTTCCACACACAGAAATTACATTCAATACCTCTTGATTATGTATTCTATATATAAAGTACTAATCATAAATTCAATATGCATGTTGTGAGACCTTTCATCACTTAGTAAGACCAAAAAGAGAGTTAAAATAAAAATTAAACAAATTACCAATTTCACTACTCTTAGATCTTCCATCTACCTTTCTAATCTAAGTCTCTTCTTTCCATCACTTTGATCTTCATTCATCTTTCTTCAACTTATATAAATACTTCAATCTGTCTTCTTTAACTCCAAGACTCAATCATGCACTTTAACACACATTTTCATCAAATCTATCTTATTAATCACAACAAACTTTATAAACACATTAGTAAAGAGTAAAGGTGGAATCACTGCTTGGTTCAATATTTCGGGTATTTGAGTCATTCTTGGTTTAAAATAAACTTTATATCATAGGTTTTCAAACATAAAATAATACTTAAACTTGGTTAAAACAGTTTCGTTGAACATGTTTGTTTATATTTTTTCTTTTTTCTACTTTTCTCCACTTTCTTGAAACAAAACTCCTTTAGTAGGATATAAATGGTGTCGTTTATGTAAGGTCATTAATTTTTTATACTCTTGTAAAATTGTTCATCTTTCATCCTTTTTTATACTTTAATCCCTTAAATTAACATGTCCTTAAATTGAACTAAAATAACTCTTAAACAAGGCAAATTTATAAATTAATAAGTGTAAAATTTTCTTAAAATGCGATGTAAAAATATTCCCATAATTGTCAAAAGTTAATTGGGTTCTCAAATTCAAACCAATATAATTAAATATGGTCAATATCTCGTAAATCAATTATCACTATACCTTGACTCAACATACACATTAACATAAATTGATAAAGAAACCCTTTATACATAACATCAAGCATCTAATTAACTTTATACAAATCTTCACACAAACTCATTCAAGGTTATTTTGGTGAGTAAGTTTTGCCCTTCATCTTACCTTTATCAAATTTAATCATTTAACTTATAAAAGTGCATTTTACATTACATGTTATCCTAGTAAGTGAATTTTATTCTCCATCTTGCCTTTATATCACATTAGTCAACTTATATTCAATCAACTCAAATTCATTTAAATTAATTCCACCTTTTTTTAATTAACTTAAAATTAACATCCTATTCTAAATTCATTTAAAAATCCATATATAATTTCCTTAGAAACTTAACATAATATACAATGGTCATTAAATACATGCAATTGTTAGGGGGTTAAATTTATAGTATTTTTGGATGTTATTTGATGTTAATTTAACTTTATTTTAGTGCTTAAATGTTCTATTTAAGTGTTATTATGTTTACTTTGCATTAGGGAGCTTAAACATGAAGATTGGAGTCAAAATATGAAAGTTGTGTAAAAAATCAACTCAAAAGTCAACTTATAACCGTCCCCTATGCAACCCGCCGTTATACTACTGTAGACCACCATTGAAGGGGTCAGAATTTGCAGTCTATCAGCAGGATGAACATGGTGCCGTTATAGATGAACAGGGTGCCGTTATAGGTCGGTGGAGTGCCGTTAATTAACGTGCAGCAGTTATTTTTTACCCATATCTTCAACATTTGCGATTTAGCTTCTTCCTCTATTTACAACTACTCAATCCTTATATAAAGAGTCCTCTCCCATATATTTTAAGTATCAGTTTTAGGATCAAACACATATTAGTTTCATATAAAATATCCTAGAAAATTAGCTATAGCTTGAAATTTGGAAGAGTCAAAAGACTCCATTGACTCCCAGTGAGTCCAACCAAGTTCAACTTGCCTATTTTCTAGCCAAATTAAACTCCAAAAGTAAAATTAAAAAAATGAAAAAAACAGAACCTATAAGACAAAATGGATGAAATGAATAAGTAAAGAAAGAGATGAAAAACAACTAATCAATACGCACCATTAACTTAATCATCATTCTCTTAAGATAACATCTTTTACAATGGTCATCAATAATCCCAAGCTGTCTGGCGAAAATTTCCTCTAAAAAAAGTAAGAATAACTCAAATTCAGATGCCTTAATCTATACACTAACTCCATAGAAACTTCATGTGCTTAATATAAGTAGGGATGCCCATCAAAACTACCAGTCCAATTCAGATTACTCATTGCATATTTACTGCAACCTTTTGAATCTTCCAATGATAAAAGTGTAGGAAAATAGTGCTTTTTAGGGTAATAAGAATTGACGTTCAAACACAGCAACTTAAATTTCTTCCATATCTTTCTATCTTTGAGGACAAAAATTACATGCCTTTTTTTCTAAAATAAAAAACTAAGACCCAACTCCGAACTCCTCAAAAGGGACTTTAGGCAAAATAAAATTGTCTTCTCTAACATTGTTTCTCTCTCGCAAATTGGGTTTGTTGGACATGATTTCAATGAAGCTTCAATGATGGTGGTAAGTAGTAAACGCCTTAAAAACACTACTATCGAAAGGGTAAGGTATATAAACTGAAACGAATGTAAAAGAACATAGTGCTAGAGATAAGAATGAAGTAGATATTCATTAGATCATTAAGAATCACATGAGCCAAGAGTCTATGCTCCACAGAGATCAATGAATGAGATCCTCACTCTATCTTTTTGCTAGAAGTAAAGTAGTTTTTAAAAATCTCGAAGTCGTCAAAGAGTTTCACGTAAGGATCAGTGTGGACGTTCTATCGACGACTGATCAATGTATTAAATACTGTACTGATACTAGTATCGTATTTACCTTTAAACTAGTACTATATTGGTACCGGTTAATACTGGTACTGTTTTGGATAATTTTTTAAAATTATAAATTAGTTCATGAATTTTATAAATTTTGCAAAATGGTCTATAAATGTATTATATTGTGTAATTTTTAACTTAACTTTAAACCCCAAAAGACCAAAATCCAAAATTTTCCTTTTTAAATTTAAATTTATTTTTATTTTTTTCTCGGTACTGATCGATACAGTATGTACTGGCCGGTACTGGCTAATATTTTTAGTACCAATCAGTATTTAAATCAGGCACGGTACCTTTAAATTTCATATAGATTTCTGGCCAGTACAACCGGTATTGGCTGGTACCGATATGAAATTTAATACTTTGCGACTGATACTTGGATTAGGTTTTTCAAATTTGAAGGTTAATTTTACAATTATAGCCCTCTTACCCATTATTATTTAAATTGTTTCAAATTCATCTCTACTATACATGTGGCATAAGGCTATGATCGGGTTTTAAAACTAGGGACATGTAGTCAGTTCCTTGATTTTATGTTGATATGAATGGTGCGTAAGATGGACCACTGTGGTTACAAGTCTTTTAAAGTCTTTTCATTACCTTATACAACTAAAAAAAAAGTAACACAAACGTGCACTTGTATAGCAAGTTAATTCACAGATGTGCAGATAAATCCATGCATTATATG
>JAOXYD010038592.1:0-13816 GCA_028565735.1 Pinacopodium congolense | reverse complement strand
CATATGCATTCTAGGCCAAGATTTCAACAAAGAAGATACTTTAGAAATGATGCATCTAGGTTTGCCTATAGGAACAATTTTAGGCCAAACATGCACTTTCATAAAGTAACATATGTTTGTGATCATTGTGGAAGGTTTGATCACTTAGAAAGGTTTTGTTTTGATAAATTGTCACACTTTTCTAGTTTGCTAAAGGCATTAGGAACTAGAAATGTGTCTAACCCCCAAGGACCCAAATCAATTGGGGTAAAATTGGTTGTTTTGTTATAATTGAATTGATGTTATTAATTGTAAGTGTTGCATATATGAATTTTTTCCTTCATAAATATTGCGTGCTGTATGATGGATTTTCCTTCATAAATTTATGTTTATTAAATTTAGAATATTTTTTAATTTAAAATTTCTTTCTTTTAGTATACAATGAATTAAGGTTTGAGAATTAATTTTTTTAAATTAGGGTTTGATATGATTTAGAAATTAATGAGAGTATGGAATTGAGGAAGCTAAATTAAAGGGTATTTGGTTTACACTCCCAGGGATAGGTTTTGTAGAAAAGATATAATACTTTTTGTTCATGTACCTTATAGGATGGCATCTAAAAACACGAATACTAACTAAGAGCCAAATAAGGAAAATTCTATCAATTCTATTCATACCTTAAATACATCTAAGCAAATAAATTTAGGGGAAAATCAATTGAGAGCAGAGGTTGATCAGGTTCATATAGGAGTAGGTGTTGGACCTTCAATTTCTTCTGATGAAATTCTAATGATGGAGATAACCCTCACCATATATGTAGTTCTTATAGAAACCCCCCCCCCCCCACAATATATGCATAAATTTAGATGCAAGTTTATGTATAGACATCTCTAATAGCTCTAATAGTGTCTGAGATTGATCGTAAATTTTAGAGACTCAGAAAATTAGGGGCTACAAAGTTTAAAGGCATCACAAACCCAGAGGAGGTAGAGTTATGGTGGGAATAGATTTAGGTGATCTTAAATAGGATAGAATACATTAAAAAAAGTACCTACATCACATCCTTACTTCAAGGCTATAACTGATTTGTCGGTAGTAAATGGAAAGGTCATATGAGCCAGAGGAGGATTTCTAAAGAGAATTTAATGACAAATAATGGCCACCAACATATAGAGGTTAGAAGAGGATGGAATTTATGAAGTTGGTGTAGATTAAGAAGATGTTTGTGGCTAGTTATGAGGCTCAATTTGATACATTATCAAGGTATACACTTGAGCCTATGGCATTACCTAGGGATTGCTACAACTATTTTAAGCAAGGCTATAGACATAGTTAAGATGGGGTTCAATTTTTTAATTACCGACTTCAAGACACTATTAGATATTGCATTTAGAGTGGGGGAGCTTTTAAACCAAGTGAAGAGAAGGTAACTGATAAAGAGAAAGGAAAAAAAATAGGGAGAGGAGTTAGTCAATCAACCAAAAGGTCAACTAGGTACATAGCTTTAGTTGGGAAACTAATCATCTGGGGGCTTTCACAATTTTCATAGGATGTAACTCATTCAACTTTAATAGATCTACAGATTGTGGTAGAGGTTTTGGCAACTACAGTTTTTTTAGCTCACCATTAGTTGTAATGGTATTTAATAACACCTAAGAAGGGGTGAATTAGGTTCTCTAATTATTTTTTTAGTCAATTATACCTAATTACCTAAATTTTCTAAAAAAATATATGGAATTTTAGTAAACAATTTAATAAGTAATATACATCAATATGGAATAATTTAAATTGAAATTCAAAGAGTAAGATCATAAAGGTGTAAACCAAATTTATAGTAGTTCAATATCTAACTTAACACCTATACCCACTGCCTAACATCTTGTTGGGTATTTCACTATCTCAAATGTCACTTATATAACTCTTAACCCCTTTAAAAGGGTAACCTTTACAATTTCTTAATATTAAAACCAATAACTTCTTAAATTACAATTGAAAGGGTTTCTCATTTAACTCACAGAGTGTTTAAAAATGGCTTAAAATTCACTAAAAATGTATGCACAAAGACACACTTGAAACTGGATGAAAGCTTAACCTAACTTTATAAAGAACTACTTATAATGCCTCACATCTTTTATATATGTCATAAACAACTCTCGGATACATTATACACTACCTAATGCACCTATTTATAGTGAAAATTCAACCAATTAGCTTTTGTGATTCTTGTATCATGAACTTCCATTAAATTCATTTTACTATTGAGTTTTTCTTATTATAATGTGATTCTTGCCAATATTGTCTAACCAAACTCATGCATCAATCTACTAGTCATACATCACACTGGTCGACTAGTCTTCCTAAAATTTTGCACAATAGTTGACTAGTTGAATCCTTTAGTCAACCAATGACTGATCGATCACCACTAGTCGACTAATCCTTGTATATACTAGTTTTTCAAGTTTCAAAACACATTCAAACACATATAAATCACTTTCCCAAAATTAATTTTTATGCATTAAGAGGATTATATTAAAATTATTCCCCACTTAAATTTTCTTAATTTTATAGTTTACATATATAAACTAATCATGAACATAGTTATACATGAATTTAGACCTTTAAACATGATGATAAGATCAAGTAATACTACATTAAAAAGTTACAATAATAAACATATTTAAATTACTATTTTTGTCTTCAAACTTGAGTTCTTCCACTTGTTCATTTAATGCTCCATTCAAGGTCTAAGACTTTAGGTCATCTCTCTTTAACACTTCATCAACACACCTATCATATTGGAACCTTAAACACAATGAAATCACTAGTAGTAAGATTGCTTTATCATCATCAACTCTCAGAGAAACCTCCCTTAGTTCAACAATCTCCCCCTTTTTAATGATGACAAGACCATGTAATATTATACTTCCACTTTATACATTGTCAAAAGTAGTAAAACAACCATATTTTAACCACAATATCATAACAATACCAAAATTACATATCCAAAACTTGTCTAAAACTCAAAATTATCAAATTTTACTTACTCCCCCTAAATTCATCATAATTATAGCAACAACTACAACAAATTCACACTATATACCCTTAAATTTTACAAGCTTAATTTTTTTAAATAAAATAACATATTTATAAAATGATAAATGAAGAAAACTATACAAGTTAAAATTGCTACCCCAAATTCCAATTACTCAACTATTGAATGAACAAAGAAAAGTTAAAAAGAGATTATTGAGGTGGTGATACTTAGAGCATTGAGAAAAAAGGATGCTCTTTCAATTACTACTATACAACCTCAACACAACATCAATGGTTAAATAAATAAACACATAATATTTATTATATCTATCAAAATATACATATACAACATAGTCAAAAATAAAAGAAAGAGCCATCATTCTAATTCATTATAAGATTCAAGCTCATTCTTGACATTGAAAGGAGGCCCTTACACTATTTCTTTAGATCCTTTTCCATTTGTTCTTCTCTCTTGTTCTATTCTCTCATATTTTTCTCTTCTCCTCTTTGTAAACTCAATTAGATCTTGTGTTTCTTCAAAGAACATTTTGTTATATGGTAGTGTCCAGTGGAGGTTCAATGGTAGGGTGATGCGATATGAAGGTACCTATAAATTTTAATAAAAATAAATCATAAATCTCAAATATAACAATATTAAGACCACAAATAATCAAGCGCACCTATCATATCATAGTATAACTATTATAATTTTTAACCTCACAAAGACTATGTTGAACTGATAGTTATTTTCTTCTCTTTTTTATCTAACCTATTCAATGTGTGATCGATTAATTGAATAACAAAAATAAACTAACAACCAAATAAGAATTCCAATGCAAATTCATTAGATTTAAGAAACAACTAAAGAAGCTAGGATCTATATGGTTAATCCCCTAAGATATTTTCATGTTCATTATTTAACTTCAATTTAATGGCTTCTTTAGAATTGCTTAAACTGTAGTTTCCTGAAAGTAAGTCGCACTCTCTCTTTCGAGTTATGTAATTCCTATCCAAATTGATAAATTAAGTAAAAGTTATCCTTATGTCCAAATATCAATTGTAAGCATTAAATCATTCTATGGAACTTCTTGCTTAGAAATCACAAAAAAGATAGAGATTAAGAAACTTGTGTTCTTGATTCTTGAATCCTTTCACTCTTCTATGATTCTTAATGGAAAACAAATCTTGATTCTCAATTCTTTTATGTTTAATCAAATATTCTCTTTCTAATTTCTCTCAAATCTCGTAAAGACGACTTGGAACTCTTACTTTAGCTCTTGGTGGTGACCATAGGCTTCTAAGAATCAAAATTTCTCTAGAAAAACCTAAGAAAATGCTTAAATAGGAGGCTACACCTAACTAGCTCACGACCTAACTCATGATTATGAGCCACTCTATGCATCCTTCTGTGGAAATTTCATGCCTAGGATCATGACCATGAGCCTCCTACTTATTTGCTTCTCTGGATGCTTTTTTAATAGAGCCTGCATGGTTTGTCCCATAGGCGTGAAATTTCATGTGTACCCCAATGACTTGATACTCTTAGCGTGAAATTTCATGTGTACCCCAATGACTTGATACTCTTTATCCTTAATTTGATTCTAAAACCTATGTAACTCTATATCTGCATCAAATTAACCATCAAGACCTATAAAAACATACATATTCATTGAAATCATCCTAAGAAACAACTTATTAAGGAATTAATCAAATATGCATAAAAATCACATAGAAATACCCTTTAAAACTAATATTATCATCATGAAAAAATGCTTAAAAATTTATAGATTGGGCAATATTATAAGGTTTTTGTTTGAATTTAAGTTCTCCCTTATTGACTTACGTTCTGAGTTTTTAGATAGATCATCAAGGTCAGGGCCTACTTTTCTCTTAATTGGTGCCACCAATTGAATTGGTAAGGATCTTCTCTCTATCCTCTTCTTCTTATTCCACCTTATCCCCAATGAATAATCCGGCTGTTGTCCTTCCTCTCCTTTTAAGATTTCCATCCTATGTCTCTCCCTCTTACTTATTGTTTGTTTTTTTTCATAGGCTATCCACCATTAGGTCTCTTACTACATTAGTCTTCTAAGGAGATTTGAATAACATTAGTCCTTAAAAATCTTATCCTTGTCTACATAGGTTCCATCTATATAGCCTGATTGTCATTCAACTCCAAAGGAAATTCCTAAGCTCAAACTCCATTTCCTTTATGATAGAGGAAGGAAACATAAAGTGAGTAGACCAGTATAACTGGAAAGTAGACATATTGTAATTGATCAGTTAAAGTCTTCTTACATAGGAAAGAAACCTATTTGTCCAAGAATTAACCCTAGCCCCTATCTTATATTAGATGTGTTTACAATCTCTTTTTGTTAATCTACTTAAAATGAGTAGAATCCCAAAATATTTAATAGGAAGTGGCCTTAACTGAATACTTGTCAATCTAGTTATTTCTTACTCAATGTCTTTATTGGACAATTGGCTTTTAAAGAAATTAATATTAAGGCCAGACTACTGTAAAAACATATTAAGGGCATCTAACAAAATTTTAATCGAATGAGTATCTAGTTGCCAAAAAAAGAGAACGTCATCATTAAAAAGGAAGTGTGAATTTACAGACCATGAATTTTACAAACCACAAATTTTACAAACAAATTTTGCAAACTACCCTTACGTTCATGTATTATAACTTATTTAAAAACCAAACTCCCCATTGATAAAATGAAATATCACAATTATATTGTCCTCGTTTTTGAAAACATTAAAAATATAAAATTAAGAATAAAATTAAACAAATATTATAACGAAAATACACAAATATCATAATGAATTTCCAGCTATCATGCCTAGCCCTCTTCTAATAATGTAAAACCTATCCTCATTAATTGGTTTAGTAAAAATATTGGCAATTTGATACATGTTATTGATAAATTCTAATTTGATATCCCAATATTGCATATGATCTCAATTAAAATGATACCAAATTTGTATATATTTATCTTTAGAATATTGAGTTTAATTTTTAGTGGAAATAATTGCACTTGCATTGTCACATCTAATACATATTTTATTAAGTTTAATTTTGTAAGCACGAAGTTATGGCCAAAGCCATAGAATTTATGTATAACAACTACCTGTGACATCATATTTGGCTTTAATTAAGGATAAAGCTACCAATTTTTATTTCTTATTAAACCATGAAACTAATGTAATGTCATGCACTAGATTTAATCTTCCTATTTAACAAGCTACTTGTATAGTTCGCCTTTAAATACCTAACTAATTACATAAATATCTAAGGATGTGTTTCATGGCTAATAAATGTGATTCTTAGGACATGCATGAAACCTATCATATAAACATAAACTGAACATTATATTGGGTTCACTAGTAATAAGATATAATAAACTTCTAATTTAACCTCGATAATGTTTTACGTCTACTAGTTCTCCTTCCTCATCTTTTTTTAGCTTAGTGGAGGTGCTTAAAGGTTTGACTTAGTCCATTCCAAAGTGTTTGAGCAACTCTTTAGTATACTTAGCTTGCTTGATGATGATGCCTTTCTTCTATGTTTAATTTGAAGTCTACGGAAGAAGTTAAACTAACCCATTATGTTAATCTCAAACTCCTTATACACTTTGAAAATTCTTTACACAAAATTTCATTAGTAACATAAAATATAATGTCATTTATATACATTTAGACAATTAAAAAATCATTTTTATCCTTTTTAATAAAAAAATTGTATCTACGTTTCACTTTTAAAAACCATTTTCCAATGAAAAAGCACTCAACCTATCATAACAAGTACTAGGTGCTTATTTTAAACCATACAATGTTTTATTTACTTCAAAAATGAGATCAAGTTCATCTTGACTTTCAATACTAAGGGTTTGTTCTACTTATGCCTCTTTTTAATTTAAAACATTTAAGAATGCCCTTTTAGCCTCATTTTAAAGATGTCTGAAACCATAAATGATGCAAATGCTAGTAATAGCATATTGTTCCTAACTTAGCCATGAGCATAAAAGTTTCATCATACTCTATACCTTCTTTTTGATTGTATCCTTTAGTTACTAACCTAGATTTATTTCTTAACTATGCTACATTATTCATCTAACTTATTTTTAAAATGCATTTTTGATATTTTAGTTTAGTTATTAAAATCCACACTTTATTTCTTTCAAATTGGTTTAACTCTTCATTCACAACTAAAATCCATTGTTCATCACTTAGTGCTTCTTCTACACTCTTAGGTTCAATTTGTGAAATAAATACAATCAAGTCAGATTTTTAAAATGAGAATGAGTAGTTACCCCTTATTGAATATCAACTAGTAGTTGCTTTAATGGATGACCTTATTGTATTTCTAATTCCTAAAAAGTTCATCATCCTTTTTTACTCAATTGATTTAATAATTGGCTCTCGTGGGGTAGTTTGTACATTCTCCTTTCTCTTTTCAATCTCTAACTTTTCAAAATCTTTGGAAAAATCTACGTCATCATCATAAAGACCTATCTTGCTTTCAAGAATGTTAGTTTGATCATTACTACGTGCATAGATTCTTTAATGATTGGATTTCTCCAATTAAACACTCTATTGGCTTTATTAGTCAAATAATATCCTACAAAAATTCCATTAACCAAATTACTCCAACAATGATAAACTTGAATGGCTAGCCAACTTCACAAAAGCTTACATTAACTCCTCAGTTTATAAAGTCTTAAGACCTCCCCTCCTTTCAGTTCCTTGGCACAAACTTTTTTGGAATAAGAAAAATAACCTAAGAAAATCATGTATTCTGTGGCTAGCTTTTCTTAAAAATTACATACTCGAGACAATTTGACTTTTTCATAATGCCCAAACTTTTTTTCCTCTTGTTTTTTGGGAAATGAAACCATCAACCATCTGTTTTTTAAATGTTCTTATTCCAAAATAGTATGAATGTCCTTACCCATTTTTAGACTCCTCTCCTTTACCTTGAAAACCTATCTTCCATCTTATATTAATTCTTAAATGCTCAACACCCTTACACTTTGATCTGTACTTTCTTATCTATTCTCTCTTAATGTGCGTCTACACAGTTTTGAGAGAACGGAACCATTGAACTTTCAATGACATCTATCTAGCTATTAGGCGCAAGTCCATCAAAGCTGTCATGCCAACTTTGGAAATAGTTAGCTTAAACACTGATGAGACGTAAGAAGTTATTTAGTTGGATTCTTGTTACTAACGGTTTTTGTTTTTGCAAGGAATATTATCAGAACAGGTTATGATGGTTTAAAAGGGAAGCAGCTTTACACTCTAAAATAACAGTGCCTACACTGTGTAGATATGAAAGGTAGTGTGAAGCTTCAAGGTGTTATGCCTTTAAAACATTGGCTCTAAGCAAAAGATGGTGAATTGAAGAAGAAGCCTAAGGAACATTATGTTACATATTTCAACAGAAAATGTAAGATGGCTAGGAGAACCTACGCACTTACCCATGGTGTTCAAGCTTACCCCTCTTGCTCAGTTCGAGATTCCTCTAATGATATTGTGTTTATGAGGCCCCAGTATCTTGTTAACTCAGAAGGGAGCTCTTATCTCAACAGGAAGAAATATAAATATGATCTTCCACAGAGATTCTCAATCAAAAGCAGCTTCAAAGTGTCTGTACTAGGACCAAATGCTACTTCTCTAGACTAGTGAGGCAATGCTAGTCTTTGGATTCTGGTTTTTTTGTGCTGGGGAGATCAGTTCCTCTTCCTATTCACTAGGTTTTTTTTGTTACTTTTGATGAGCGTACAGCTCTCTTTGCTTGGAAAGTTATTAGGCCTTTTGTGTTTATTGGCTTCCTCTCTTTTGTAGTTCCTTGCTTTCTGCAGTTATTTCCTTTGGACAATTTAAATTTATTGTTGTCCTTTCTATAGTTTTGGTTGTTCTTTGGATGAGGCTTAGTACCCTATAGCTTTAACATAACTCATTTTTTGATTAATCTAATTTCTAATTTATTAAAAAAAATCCATCTTCCATTTAAAATCAAATTTCCTAAGTTGTCCTTCATGTTTAAGATATAATATTTTCACACAAAAAAAACTTTAAAGTAGTTAATCTTAGGTTTCTTACCTTTCCAACTTTGTAATGGATCTTATCTATTTTAAGCCTAATATACACTTTATTTACTATATGACTTGAACATTGAATAGCTTCTGCCAAACATACTTAGGTAAGTCATATTCATTTATCATGATCGTAGCCATTTGTTGTAAAGTCCACTTCTTTTTTTTCTGCTAATTCATTTTATTAGAAAGTCCAAGGTAAAGAAAGCTTTGGGAAATGACATTATCATAACAAAAAGATTTAAATAAGTCATTTAACAATTCCCTACCATAGTCACTTTTGATCGATGTAATAGAAAAACCTATTTTATTTCAAATTTTCTTAGAAAATTTAACAAAAATCCTAAAGCATTCATCCTTACTATTAAAAAATAAAACCTATGTAAATATAATCATATAAATAAAACTTATGTAAATATAATAATATCATCTATAATTACAAATTTATAAAAGTTACCACCTTACCTGGCAACTATAGTAGGTACATACAAGTCCAAATAAAGAATCTCTAAGGATTTAGAAGCAGTTACTAATTTCTTGCCTTTAAAGAAACTCCTTGCTCGTTTCCCACTTAACAAGCTTAACAAATTCTATTTTTTAATGCTCAAGAGCCCTCTGAAAAGTTGTTTAGTTTTAATATTTAATAATATATCCATGTTAGCATATCCAAGCCTTCTATTCCAAACCTAAACATTTCCACTCAAAGAAACCAAACATTTCATATCAAGGTTAGAAACATCATCAAGATCAACAATTAAAATATTTCCTTCCCTTTTTCATAAGAATGCAATATTGTTGTCAATTATTCTTGAAACTACATATATATTTCCTTCAAATATTACTTTATAATTGGTGACAATTTTAATGATTATAAACGTCTAGTAACTTTACACCATATCTTAAGTATACGATATAATGGATATTGTGCCGAAGGGATTAAGTTTCAATCACCACTCAATTCAATTTGTATTTTTTTTAAAAGAACACAAAAAAAGAACTAAAAATTAACTAATGTAAAACATCTTAGCAAATTGAAGAATACGGTGCAGGAATTTGAGAATTCAAGTTTAAAAACTAGCAATCACCTTTATCCCTATTTTTGTTCCCTCATTGTTTATTTATTAAAATTTTCTTGGCCCAAGATATTCTAATGCTGTAGGCATCGTTTCTCAAGGTGTAACTAAATTTCCATTATTGAATAGAAATAGAATTAGTCTTGCATTCTCTCAACCTACAAAACCTTTCTTAAAAATAAGTTCCATCAAGTCTATATTCTTACTTTCTCTATAACAAGTTCCGCTAATATTTTATTCTTAACAACTTTACAATTACAATGAAACATTTCAAACTTATTATCTATCTCTTGTGAAAGTACATATTTAGAATCATTTGTGATGCCGAGAATCCACATCACATTATTACTGCAGATATCTTCCACCTGGTCCTCCCTAATCACCAACATTATAACATTGGGATTGAAATGTCTAGATAACTATTACCATAGATTAATTCTTTCTATAAAGCATTTCAAAAGCTCACCAAAACCTATCTGCTGGACCTAATTTTTCTATTGTGTACTTAAACAATTTACCAGCTTATACACCTTCTTCACATAACACCACATTTGACAAGCCTACGATTAATGGAGGTAAATTGTGCATCACAAACCATAATATACATTAGTCTTATATTTGTCATCCGTAATAACTTTCTTACTTGTGAATGATTACACTCACGAAAACACCCATTAGCATCTTCCTATTTATGAATCAATATGAAAGTTAGATATTAATATAAATATATGAAACGTTTCACAACTCATTGATGCATCTTAATCAATTTATCACATAACAAATATAATAATGAGTCATATCTATGCAAACATCCTTATTTCCTCTCCTTCTCTTCTTTTGACCATTCCCTTCCATTGCCAATGTATGAACGACTCAAACAAATCCCCTCGCATCTTCCTATTTATTAATCAAATATTAGTTATGAGTACAAATGCTTGCACATCTCTCTGATGCATCTTGTACAAGGTATGACATAACAAATAGATTGATTCATGTCTATGCAAACTTCTTCATTTCATGCATTTCTCTTCTTTTTACTGGTTCCTTCTATTGTTGGTACATTCCCTGTACTAATTCTGCTGCTTTATTTCCCTGTATACATTTATGAAACAACTTTATAATGTACAAAACAGATAGACATTATTGGTACAACTTCATCAAATGCTCATATTACATAATACAGTAACTTTTTATCTCTACGCAAACCTCTACATCTCTTCTCTTTCTCTTCTTTATAGTGGTCCCCTTACTAGTGTCAACCTCACTCACTCCTCTTGTTTGTTTTTTCCTATACACATTCATGAAACAACTTTGTCATATAAAAAATGCAGTAACAATATAAAGACAAGAATATGTAAATAAAGACAAATTTTAACACTTCACTAGTTTATGTAGACCTACTCTCTTACAACCTGTACTGTCTCACAAACATATGAAATTATAAATTAGTATCAATACTGCCAATTGAAATTAACACATAGCATCAATATTTTGACAAATAACTACACAAAAATTTTGCACACTTCATAAAATGTAGCCCACTCACTCCATCAAAACATCAATGGTTTATTTACAAACCCACCTTATGATACCTAAACTATAACCACAACAATCCACATAAATCAACTATGTATAATTTAAAAAATTGAGGCTCTAGATAAACTATAATCATAACAAATCATTTGGATTTTATTACCCTTATAACTAATGCAACCACAACAAAATATTTAGATACAACTAATGCATTGAACTAAAACCTTATGCAATTTAATTAATAACTTAACCTAAATCTCGCTTACTATTTCTCAAAACCTTGTTCCCAAAAGTGTAGAAATATGTCCCATTAATGCTACCAGAATTTTTTTAAAGATGTATGCTGCTTGATAGGAGTCAAATTGATATGATTTTCATGGTTAATTGTTGAAGTATAACCCCTAATTCAGTGTTTAATTGTTTAATTGATGCCCTATTATGTTTGATTTGCATAATGGAGCTTAATGATGCAGATTGGATCAAAAACATCAAGAATTCCTCTTGTTGCTATCCATTAACAGCACCAGGAGAGGGGGCCATTGTCTGAAGAACAGGGGGCCATTATAATGTCCAGAATTCGAGCTATAACGGCACCCTGTGATGGTGCCGTTGTAGGGAGACAGGGTGCCATTGTACTCCAAGTCCACAATTTTAGCTCCATATCATCTAGATTTCAACATTGGCGTGATTTTCATTAATTCCCTTGTCTCCTGGCATGTGAGGGGAGTCTTCCAAAGTCTACATACAACCAAAAACAACTTAGAACACACACAGAATCAAGAGAAATCAGATTAGAGTTGTGAGAGAAGCTCTAGCTTCTCTTTTCTTTTTCTTCTTTGATAGCCTAAGCTTCAAACACTTAGATTTCGAGTTTCTGATTGTATTTTTGAGTTCTGTTTGTAGGAGATTGTAGCTAAGACACAAATTTGAGTTTCTAAATCATCTTAGGGGGTTTTCTAACTCAGATTGTTCATTATATTCTCCTATGTTGCGGATTAAATCAAAGACTAAGTTCTTATGAATATATCTTTGTCTATGCTTTGATGTTCTTTCTAGATCTTGTGGATTCTGAGCTGTGGTGGTGTCCAGAACAAGCTAAGGAGTTCTAAACTTATCCAGAAGGATTCTAAACACGTTTTGTAACTCCTAACTAATTTATTTAAGCTAATATTTATAGATCTAGTTAAGTATGTGGTGTAAAATGTATATCTTGCATGTTTTGATTCAAATATGTGGCTAATCGTATCTGTTGCTATAGAGTGATGTTTTGATGTTTTAGAAGAGTTTATATGCATGTTTATATGTCTATATTTTGCTTGTTGAAGATCTGAAACTACCAATTTTAAGTTACCCACTTAAGATTAGGATTAAAGATAGTTTAAGAATGAGAAATCATCTTAAATTATTTGAAAAATCAATAAACAACATAAATTAATCCTTGCATGACCAAACCTGGATTGTTTGTGAAAGTTGGAGTTTTGGACTTAATTTTCTAGAACTCACCTTCTTGTAATTTATGCCCATTTACTTGATTTTAAATCATAACCAAACTTTAAAAAAGATTAAATGAGGAAAAAGCAAAGTCTTAACCATAGCTTTATTTTGATTTCGTGAAGGACTTTAATCAGATATTAAATATGTTTTTAAACTCAAATAAATCATCAAACATCTAATCGATAGCTTATTTAAAAATATGGTAATTTTCAAAAATTTTCAGAAGCAATTGAAAATCATTTTCAAAGTGTTTAAGCCTAAATATCCAATTTTAAGCCTTTTCCAATTTTCAATCAATTTCTTTAGATTTTCCTAAACAATTGTAATCCAATCAACCTGGTAATTAAGTAACATTTTTCCCATGGGATCGACACTCGAAGTTTTAACTTTTACTCCACTTTATTATTTTTTGCAATAGGTGCACTTGCCTAAAAAGTACGTTGGTTTTAAAATAAAAATCATTTGAACACCCATCAATTTTAAAGTCACCTAACCAACGCAACAAGTTTTTGGCGCCGTTCCGATAAAGTAGCCTTAATATTAGGAAAATTGGTGTCAATGACTTTAGGACTTGTATAAATTTGTTTTATAATTTTTTCT
>JAOXYD010038581.1:0-13818 GCA_028565735.1 Pinacopodium congolense | reverse complement strand
ATGTAAATATTGTATTCTTTTAATAAATTACTAAATTAAATTTTGTAAAAATAAAATAAATCATACAAATTAATAGGAAAGGAGAGTCTGAGCATTTTGAAACCTTAGCTACAGTGGCATGATAAAAATAAAAAACAGCTAGTGGTACTAAAAATCTACCTATCACTACACCTAGTGTGAAAAGGCTAGTCATATCAAAGATCGTTACTTTAAACTTGTAGGATGTTTAGAATAGTGGGATCTTAATCGAATATCTAGGATAGGGAAACCCAAGAACACCCAAGTTATTGCTTTAAGTAAATCTGAAATAAAGGATGATAATACTAAGACAACGTCGAGACTTGTGGCAACTATAATAGACGATGATAAGGTTTTTAATGTTTCTATGCCTGTTTCGAATAGTAAAGGACTGGAGACGCGGGGACGCGACCCAGGTGGAACGGGCTGGAGCAGGCACGCACAGGCTAGGCGTAGCGAGAGCGGGTCGGGCAGGAGCGCAGGTCAGGAGTCGGGTTACGCACAGGAGCAGGCTGGATTGGTCTTCTGGGCTTCTAGACGGGCTGGGCAACAGCTGCTGCGCTCGCAAGGATGGACTGCAAGCTGCTTCTGCTCTGCAGGCTTAGGCGACGCAGGAGACTGGCTTGGGCTGGCGCTTGGGACTGGGTCTATGCAAGCCTGCTGCTTTTCTTTTCCTTTTTTTCTACTTTTGCTTTTTTTTTCAACTTTAATCTTTAAATTTAAATTACCTACACAATAATTAAATAAACCAATAAAAATTTAATTCTAACCCAACATTCATAATTAAACAATAATAAAAAAAACACAAAACACAAATAAAAACACTTAAATAAACAAAACTTACTCCAAATTAATACTAAATACAAACAAAACAATAATTAAAATTATACTAAAAAAACACAAAAAACAAATATTAAAACACAATAAAAACAACATAATATGCAATAAACACATGGAAAACACTTAGAAAAACACATACAAAAACACAATTATCACATTGGAACGTGATTAAGGGCCACTCCTTGGGTTCTTATTTTGCTTTTTGTACAGCTTTTTCACTCCAAATTATTTGTTTTTTTTATTGGCTTTATTTCATTTTTTGCCTTTGTAAATGTCCCTTGTTTTTATGTCCAAATGTTATACATGTTCTTGGTCAAATTTTTTAATGGTTAGTGCTTTAGTTTTAAGGTTTTCCTAGATGAATGAAGCTTTTGGGTTTAGATTTTCTAGCCTTTATTCCTCTTATTTGAACTTTAGTTTATTAAATTCAAATTTGTTTTGATTAAATATTAAGTTATTTAATGTTTTATGGAGTTGAATTTATGATTAATTTGGTGCTTGTATGTCTAGGTTGGTTTGGGAATTAAATTAAATGTCATGAATTAAGAGTTGTTTTTAGGCTTAATCACCCTTTAGTTAACTTCATAATCCAAAAGCTAGGGTTGAGCATGTGATATGTAATATTCTATAAAGATTCCCAAAAGTAGCAATAGTTTAGTTAAATTTGTTATGATACTTAATGAACTAACCTAGGGTCCTGTACCTTTACATTACACCTTCTGAGCTTATGAGTTGGTGGCCTAAGTTAGTCGTTCCTTAGTACCTAAGACATCTTCACTGTTAATATAGGGAGTTTGTTTTAGGTTATAGATGGGGATATGGGTATTTCAAGAGTTTATTAGATTTGTCTGACTTAGAGGAACTAAGGGTTTGAGAGCTTATTCAAGCTTATAGGCTAGCACCATGACTAGAGTACCTCTTGTTTAGATTCAAGAATCAATGATCATCCCAAAATCCCAAAAATATCTCCAACTTATTTCCTTGCTATTGTTATTAATATTGTTTAAATTTGTTTTGAATTTGTCTTTCATGTCTTCATTGCATCTTAGCTCATTTTACTTTCATCTCCTCAAGTTGTTTTATTTTCTTTTTCTTACAACATTTGAAATAGCATTTTCATCCCAACTCTTTGTGGTTCGACCCTAGCTCACTATTACTGCATAATTTAAGTAGTTGGGAATTTATTATTTTATAGCATGCGATGAGTTCATGAAACTTTTGGTGCCATTGCTGAGGAGTTGTAGTTTTTAC
Source organism: Pinacopodium congolense (assembly GCA_028565735.1). Taxonomy (NCBI): domain Eukaryota; kingdom Viridiplantae; phylum Streptophyta; class Magnoliopsida; order Malpighiales; family Erythroxylaceae; genus Pinacopodium; species Pinacopodium congolense. The sequence continues at coordinate 11,709 of JAOXYD010038581.1, read as the reverse complement.
ATAGTCTTTATTTGTTGACCTCGTTCATCTTATTTCATGTTTTGTATGTCCCAGAGTGCTCCAATGCATACAAAGTTACAAAAATTTATTAAGGAGAACAAAGGCTTAATTTTATCTCCTATTAGCCCTTTCTTATTTTCTCCTATTATAGGTCATATAAGGCTTCGACATTTTGAGCGTATTCAGCATCTTCACATCTCTGAGAGTGACAGCTCTTCATCATCACAGAGGAAGTTATAGTAAACCTAGAGGAGCCTCCAGAAGCAGTTGAAGTTAATATGGAGCATTACTCGCTCACTTTGAAGGAGCTTGCAGCCCCTACCTTTAACCCTAATCTTTTTTGCATTAATTATCCTAATAATGAATCGGATTTTGAAATTGGACTTGGTCTAATATGTGCTTCCCCTATCTTTACAGGTTTTTGAGATAATAGCTCATTAGGATCTGGCTACATCACTTACCCAAACAAATTTTTTATGAAGTTTCACATTACATGTTTGGGGATGAAGCCAGTTGGTGTCATGGTAGATCAGCTGAAGTTGAAAGCCTTTCTTTTTGCCTTGGCAAATGCAGCTAAGGAGTGGTTATATGATCTACCAGCAGGTTTGGTTTCCACTGAGGACAAAATGCAGCTAGTCTTCCTCGAGAAGTACTTTTTGCGTCTAGGGCAATAAACATTCACAAAGAAATTTGCGACATTTCACAAGATAGAGGAGAGTCACCTCATGAATATTGGGAGCGTTTGAAGAAGTTATGCAGCTAATATTTTTATGAGGTACTAACACTTATGGACAAGAACATGATAGATGCAGCTAGTGAAAAAGCGTTAGTTGATAAAAAAACTAGTTGAGGCGAAAAGACTAATAGCAACCATGGTGTCTAACTCTCAATATTGGGGTAGTAAGAATAATGTTCCCTCCCCTACACCCAAATCAAAGGAAGTTGATATCTCAAAGTGGGAGCAGCAAGTCATAACTCTTACATCCATAATGGAGCAAACCATTTTTGAAAAAGGAAAAGCCAAGGTATGTGAAATATGCTCTTTATTTGGTCCTGCTACTAATTCATGTGCTAATTTTCAAGATGACCAATAGGTATATGCTATCGGAGCGCCCTAGGGTTAACAATGAGGGTATGATCCCTTTGCCCCTACATATAAGCCAAGGAGGCGAGATCATCCTAACTTACTTTATGGGGGAAACCAACAAGGAAGTCGAGCCAATTTCAAGCCTCCTCTTGCGTTCCATCAGCAACACCTATGACCTCCTTCACCTCCACCACTGCTAGCTGCAGGTATGTCTTTAGATGAGATTGTGAAAATTTTTCCCACTAGCACTTTGCAATTTCAACAGGAGACGAGGAGTAGCATAAAAAATTTGTACACTCAGATGAGCCAGCTTGCAGACATAGTCAAAAACTTGCAAACTCAAGTCTCCAACTGACTTACCAATCATCCAAAGAGAAACCTAAGAGAGAATGTGTTTGCTATCTTCATGAGGAGTGCTAGGAGAGAACAGAAAAAGGAGTTGGAAAAGAAGGAGGATTTGACGCCTCTTAAGGTATGTGGTATAAACTATGTTAATCCTCACCATATTCAAGTTCCCTTTCCTAGCAGGTTTGCGAGACGGAAGATAAAATGGAGCACAAAGTGAACCAAGAAGAGAAGGAGAAGCAGGAGCAAGAGGACAAGAAAACGAAAGTGAAAGAAATCTTTGACATTTTTCACAACATAGAGGTGACTCTACCTCTACTTGAAGCTACTATGCAATTTTTGAAGGAGTGGAACATAAAAAAGAAGAAGGAGGATGAAGTAAAGGCAAGTGTGGGGGTAGCAATTTCAACAGTTCTACTAGGGAAGCTCTTACCAAAACATGGCGATCTTGATATATTTTTTATACCTTGCACATTAAACAACAAGAGGTTTGATGAATGCATGCTAGACTTAGGAGCTTTTGTTAATGTAATACCATTATCTATATTTCAAGCTCTTAAGTTAGGATCTTTAAAAGATACTCATGTTTTTCTACGCTTAGCCGATGGCTCTAACATTTGCCCTTAGGTAGGTCTTTAAGGATGTCTTGGTGTAGGTTCAGGATCTTATATTCCCTACAGACTTCTATGAGGCAAACATGCAAGATGAAGAGTCTTCCATTCTGTTGGAAAGACCATTTTTGAAGGCATCACATTCAGTGATTGATGTCAATAAGGAGGAGTTGACTATAGAGTGCGAGGGACAAATCATCAAGTTCAACATCTCTGAGGATAGGCAATATTAAGTTGATTGTGAGTTAGTTACAAGGGTGGATGTAGCTAGTTCACTCACTCATTCATGTCTTACCTATGTATAGTTCGATGTTCTTTTTTATGTGGGATGAGGCACAAAAAAAAACAAGGATCAATCTTATGACCTTAAATAAGTGCTTGATGGGAGGCACTCCATTCATATCTTTTAATTTGGTTGTTCTTTTCTTTTGTACATATCTTTTGGTCTTTTTCTTTGTGTGTTTAATTTTATTTTTATTTTTGTAGAAAAACAAGAAGGAAGCTACAATTTTTGTTGTTAAGCTCCATACATAACCTCTTTAATCTAGGGGATTCCTTTTGTTTTCATTCCCTTACTTGTGCGTTTATTGTTTTTGGACATTGAGGAAAATGTCCATTATAAGTGTGGGGGTAGGGCCAATTTGAAAAATTTTTGAAAATTTTTTCATTTATGCACTTGAACTGCTGTGATAAATGTTGAACCATGTTATTCTGTCATTGTAGTTGGGATTGAAATTGAGAGTATGCATGCTTGAATTTGGATTAGGTAGCTTGAATAGAAAGTGAATCATATCGATTAATTGAAGTAGTTAATTGCGTAAACTTAGTCAAACATTTGATACTTACGTGATGAGACAGTGTATGAAATTTCGATGGATGACTGCATTTCATAGTCATTTTATCATCTTTGTTGTTTGTTATGCTCTCCTAGGAATATTACCTTCAAAAAGATGCATGGAACCGATTTAAACTACGAGATGCATGCTTTATGGAAATGATTAAGGCCTTCTTGATTTTAGACCCCTTAACTTAAATGACGTACCAAGTCATTTTCCCCTTGCAAACCCCTTTGAGCCATTGATCTTGTTTGTTTTAGTATTAATCACCTTATATTGAAACCTAAAAACCCGTTAACCTTACCCTATCACAAGTTGAATGAAGCACTAAGTAAGAATTTGATGTCTATGATTCATAGACTTTTTGTTTTTTATTCTATTATGAGATATTTATAGAGGTACTTCTACTCATGTATTTATTGATATGTGCTACTATTGTTTTCTCTAGTTTTTAGTGTTATTCAAGTTAAAAAAAGAAGAAGAAAAAAAAGAAAGAAGAAAAGAAAAAAATAAAAGGAAAAAGAATCAAACATAGTAGCATTAGGTAGTGATGAGTATTTGTAGTCTGTTATATTTATTTTCTTATCTTAGAATTGATATTTAGTTGTCCTTTTTATTTAGTATTTTATGAGTACTTGTGAATAACCTTATGACCCTTATTGCAATACCTTAACCTAAACCCCATTCCATAACTAAGTAAAATCCCTTTTGATCTATGATGGCATGTATTCTATGTAGAGGAGAATAGGTGAAACTTCAAGCTTATGGTAGTGTAATCTCTTAGAGGGAGTCTTGAGTAAAACATCAAGCCTCATATACTTGAGTGATATGAGTGACCATTGTGAGGAAATTCCATCTTAATTTATGCTTGCTTTTGATAAATGGTATGTTCATTTGACTTTGTTTATGTGTGCTGAAGAAAATATTATGATATATGTAGTAGCTTAATGCTTGGATTTATCAAAATTTGAAGGATTTCATCTACTCGGTTTTCTATGAAAATGAATTGATAGAATATTTTGGTTATGTTTTAAATTGCTTGAGGACAAGTAATAGCTCAAATGTGGGGGTATCTGATAGGATTGAAATATACTGAATTTTCATATGCTTTTTAATGTCATTTCATTCCTATTTTTGTGCCTAAATACTTAAATTTTGTTATTTTGAAATTTTCATGTAGATATGATGATGGAACACAAATACAAATTAAAAGTATGAAGTTTGGAAGACAAAGGAGCAAAATAAATAAAAAGCAAAAGTTTTAAGGAGTGGGGTAAGACACAAAAATTAAAGCTTCATAAACCTTTCCAAGAAGAGGATGAATGTTGAGAACCTTGGCACATAATTTAGCACAAAATCCATAAAAGCTTCAAAAGAATGAGCAGAACAATTCATTCAACACGAAATCAATTGAAGCACTTTAGAGTCTTCTCTTCACATATCAAATACATCATCTTCAGGTGTGTTTAATGGAGGCTTAAGGAAGCATGGAAAACCACGTAGCCTTGGAGTTTCACACATGCAAGTGGCGGCATTATAATCCTTCTAAGTAAGCACACCAAGCTTTTTATAAAAAGAAAAAAAGAAAAAACTTGGCAATATAGCTTAATAAGCAGCATTTTGAGACCCTTTCTTGGCTTAGAAGCCATGGAAAACCTAGGTCACAAAAAGAGATGGAGCGATGGCACAAAAGGCTCGACAAAAACCAGTTGGAGATAGACACAAAAAAGGGAGACATTTCACTAAAATAAAAAAAGGAGAGAGTGGCAGCTTTGTCTTTGTTCTTATAATAGAAATCAAGCACTCTCAAAAGCTTAAAAATTCATCTTCAAAACTCAAGGAGAGAATCCAAACAAGGTAAGGATGTTGCAGTTGTCTTGGAGTGATTTTCTTGGATAGGTAGGATGTTTGAGCTATCTTAGAAGTGCCTTGCTTAGAGTGCATCGTCTTTTAGGAGCTCCACCTTGCTTGTCTTGGACCTTGAGCTTTCTTGCAAGTGACATCACCAACCTTCTCTTAGGTCAAAGATTGTGGCTGCATTTGAACTAGAGTGGAGAGGGAGTTGATAGCTGCAGAAAATCCATTAGAGTTTTCTTTGTTTTACTGTAGGCATTGGAACGTGAATAGGGGGAACTCCTTGGGTTCTTGTTTTTCTTTTTTCACTTCTCTTTCACACCAAATTATTCATTTGCTTTGTATTCGCTTTAGTTCATTGTTTGCCTTTCCAAATGTCCCTTGTTTTGATGTCTAAATGTTATGCATGTTCTTGGCCGAATGTTTTAATGGTTAGTGCTTTAGTTTTAATGTCTTCCTAGATGAATGAAGCTTTTTAGTTTAGATTTTCTAGCCTTTATTCCTCTTATTTAAACTTTTGTTCTGTAAATTCATATTATTTTTGATTAAATATTTAGTTATTTAATGTTTTATTTCATAGAGTTCCAATAAGCTTTAGTGTGTTTGATTCCTTTATGTTTGGTAGTTAGTCTTTATACATCTTCTTAAGCTTTAAGTTCATTAAAAATTCAGTTTTTGTTTAATTTATATAATCTATAATTTTTATTTTGATTGCTAAATTAAGTCTTGGTCAATTAGGTTCTAGTTAATTGCCTATTAGTTTAAGTAACTTAAGTTTGCAATAGGTAAAATTTTGAATTTTTATTTCTTAGATTAGTTGTTAATTTTCCAACTTTTGTTTTAATTAATTAAGTATGATTTATGCTCATTTAATTTTTGTTTTAGGTAGCTTAATCATGTGTAGCTAGTATTCTTAGGGGTTTGGAGATAATAGAAGGATGAAGGGATGAAAATTGTGAGAATGAAGTTGAATTTATGCTTAATTTGGTTCATCAATTATTTGAAAATGTTCATGTATGCCTTATGATATTCATGTGATCTCCTCTTTATCGTTTTTGTTTTATAACAACTAGTATATTTCAACTCTTTCTATAATTTTTTTATAATGATAAAGATGAAAATAAGTTTTTTGTGATAGTACTTCCTTTATGAAAGGGGAGCCAAATTTGAAATCATATTTTTCTTATATTTTTCTTTTTAATGTATAATGAGTTAAATATGCATTTTTTGTGCACAACACGCATATTGTGAGTTAACATGTGTTCTTAATGTAAAAATTGCATAATATGAGGTTTTGATGCAAAAAGGAGCATATCATATTTTTTTTATGCATGTTGTATTTTAAAATTCCCTTTCATGAGTTATTTCTCCAAAATGAATTGATTCAAATGAATTGATTAATATATTTAAGGGAGCATAATTTGTTTTAAGACATGGATTAAAGGAGAGTATAATTTAAAACAATGAATATAAGCGGTATTTGAGCTTAAAATTTTATTGAATGTGATTGTTTTTCAATTTGTTTTTATTCCTTGATATCATACATTATCAAAAAGAGGGAAATTATTGAACTATGGGAGGCTCTAATCTTGGTTTTAATGGTAATAAAACAAGGTTATTACTAATGGTTTACTTTTTTGTGCAAGGTTTTAAAGGATAAATACATTTGGTATTCATTCAAAGTGGAAAAGTTTAAGCTTAAAGACCAAAATTAGGAATAATACAAGAACAAGCATTTTAGAGCTTGAAGAGTATTTATTTGGGTTGTTGGTATTTGGTTATATGGTTTGCTTAGAGCTTTGATAATCACATGAGTTCAATTTGCATATTCTTGTGCATATATTTTGTGAAGTTACATAAATTTTTATCTTAATAGGCCAAATTTTGTACTCAAGTAGTTTGAATCATTTTGGAAATTAAAACAAGCTTGTAAATGGTTTTAAAACTTATGTGAAATTTTTTTAAAGAAAAATAAATAAATTTTACATGTTTAAGAATGGCTTAAAATTGGTTTAAAATGAAGATCTTTGAAGATATGGATAAATTGTACAAATAAAGACAAATTATGTTTTTAATCTCAATTTTGATGTCTTCATATTCAAAATTTTTAAAGGAAAGTTTTATAACATGTTTGAATTGAACTATGAGTAAATTAAAATATTTTCAATTGTTTATGGTTAGTTTGTGTAGTTCATAGAATCTAGAATCTATTTTTCTAGATGACTGATTTACCAATATTTACTAGTTGGACGAACCGTATCACAATTTAACTGTAACCGGTCAACCAGTTGAATACATCAGTCAACCAATGACTAGTCAACTGAAACTAATAATTGATCAACTGATTAAATGAAAACTACATAATAGCTAGTTTCATGTTATAGGAAACAATGGATTTTTACATCTTTAAAGGACAGTTAATGGATCTAACAATCATTTGACCTTAAGAATACAATAAATAATAGGTCTATGAGTAGTTAAATAATCTTTATGAAATTTTAATGTGTTTATGTGCATTAAAGTGATAAAAATTTCCATTTTCAAATGTTCTTTGGGAAATCTTATCCTCTCAATCATTAATTTCAATTTTCTTTCAATCTAGCAAGTTCTACTTTGTTAAGATTTAAAAAGGTTTATCATTCACAAGTTTATCTTAGAGAACTTTTAAGCCCTTCAATTATTGAGTTTCAAGTGAAATATCGTTAAGGTGTATTTGTTCTTTGTTCAAAGTGGAATTTTCACTGATTGGGTTGAGATTGATCATATAGGCTTCTCTTTACCTTGTAAATGATGTGTTAAAGGTTACTTTTCCACTTCCAAAAAGAAGTTTAGGATTATAAAGGGTTCCTATTAACCCAAAGAAGATTTTTACTTTATTTTAAGATATAGTGAAACATCCAACATCATTGTTAGAGAGTTGATGTAAGAAAATGTGTTCACTGTTGAACCATTATAATAATCCTAGTGTATCCTTCATACTTTACCTCTTTAAATTTCCATTTATTATGTTATTGCTTTATACTTATCTTTTGAATATTTGATAAAAAAAATTAGCATAACATCAAGGATGAATTTCAGTATAAAGATTACATATAATATAAAAATTAGATTAGTGATTTAGGCATTAACTTAGAAAAAAAAATTTATCTCCCAATTCATCCCTCTTCTCTTGGGTATCTTTAGAAGTTACACTCTCTTGCAAAATGCAACATATACTACAATAGAAAATTGTCCTGAAAAAATCAAGACATCTTATTAAAACATCTCAATGATTTAGGGCTCAATCTACATAATATAAGGACATCAATAACCCAAACTTTAGGGAAAAAAAATTAAAATTCATAAAAACTCAACTAAAATATCCAAAGCTTCTTTTAAATACTTTAACCTTTCACCCAATTCACAAAACTTTACTTGATACCTCAAACACCATTTAGAACATATATTTGTAAGCTTAGAAACCTTAACTAGCTATTTAGAACCATTACTTATAAAGAAATATATATAAGATATAAGAAATTAGTCATTAAACATGGCTGCCAGCCATATTAGGCGACCATTTTCTCAATTTTACCTTTATTAGTAAACCACTCAATAATATTGGTTAACCAATAACCCTTCATTCAATATTGGTCGATCACTCCCTAATACTGATCAATCAAGTTATCCAAAAAGCATACATTAATTGACCAATATGCCTGAAAAAAAATATACATTAGTTAACTAATACTTTTGGAATTCAATTTTCAACATTTCAAAAAAAAAATCTAAATTTTTAAACTTATAAAAAAAACCTTTTCAAAATAATCAAAAAAATTTTGTTAATCGAAAAATAACCCAAACAAGTTTCAAATACTCCTTAAAGTAGTTTTAAAGACCTAAACCCTACCTTTGAAATCAAAACTAGATATTTTTTTACCTGTGCACATCATATGCAATGTAAATAAGTTAAAGAGCCCTTTAATCAGAAAGGAATCAAACTAGACTTAAATAATTTCAAAATTTAAAAAATCAACCTACATATTGACTCACTTACTCTTGAAGTCTCATTCTCAATTTTTTCTTTATGTTAATTTATGTTGGATAACTTCCATTGCAATACATCTTCTACACTACCTATCTTATAAACACTTAAAAATCAAATCATTAGTAACAATTGTGTTTTTCAACATCAAAACATATATTAGAACCTTTTATAGTTCAATAATGAGAATCAATTGGTACTAGGAGCTATAATTCCTAACAAACTCACTAATAAGAGCATTTAAAAGAAGAAAAATGAGCTTCAAATGAAAGAATAGAAGTTGATGGAAAAGGGTTATATGGGGAAAATTATAAGCTAGTGTGTAGTTCCAATGCGTATAGTGCTTAACAAGGATAGTACTTGGTGGACATGTATTAATTGTAGACCTAACAATAATTTAACGATAAAGTATAGGCATCCCATTCCTAGGTTAGATCATTTGCTTGATGAAATGCAAGGTTGTTATATATTTTCTAAAATTATTTTGAGAAGTGGATATCATTATATTAGCATAAGAGAAGGTGATTAATTGAAAACTACCTTTAAAACTAAGTATATTTTGTACAAGAGGATAGCTTTGTCATTCCATCTTATCAATGCACCTAATAATCTCATGAGAATGATGAATCATATGTTACACGTATTCGTAAGAAGATTTGTGGTTATTTATTTTAATGACATTCTAATTAATAGTAAGAATTTAGATGAGCATGCTTATCACTTTAATTTTTGTTTAATGTGCTAAGAATAGAAAAACTACATGCTAATCTTTAAAAATGGGGTTTTACATGAAAAATTATTTCCTTGTCATATTATTAATACAAAAGGTATTGAAGAAGATGAGAAAAATATGAAAGCCATTAAGGAAAGGCTTAGACATAGATCAACAACTAATTTGAAAATTTTAATAGCTTCTTTAGCTTATATCAACGATCCATTAGGAATTGTAGTATAATTGTCTCACCACTGACTAAAATTGTCAAGAAATCCATAAGATTTCATTGGGATAGTGAAAAAGAGTCAGCATTCAATATTATTAAAGAAATTTTATGTTTAAAATTTTTGTTAGCACCTAAGTTTACTAAAATTTTTAAGATTAAGTGTGATACCTCAAGGATAAACACTAAATCTATTTGATGTAAGAAAAGAGACAACATCATAATTTAGTGGGAAACCCAACTTGGTCAATGTTCTCACTCTAAATTATCTTCCTTTCCCAAAAAAAAAAAAACTCTCTTAAAAAGTGGTATTTGCAAAGTATCTAACTTATAATGAAGAGCTTTATGAATTAGTGTGTAAGCCACATAGCACTCAAGAAAGGGTGAATTGGGTGTTTAAAAAATCCTTTTCTAATTAAAGATAACAACCTAAACCAATTGGAATCTAAATGCAATCATTAAACCAAATACAACTTAAAAGTTGTTTCACTCATTGCATAATTAAACTAAGGGCTTTAGCTTTTAAAAAATGATATGTTTGATTGATGACAATCTAAAAAGCATAAACACTCTTATTATGATAGAAATGATGCAACAAAAATATGTATATACATATGCAATACGATCAAATGGAGCTAAGCACAAAATTTGGACAGATTAAGCGCTCTATGAATGTTCGGCTCAAAACACAAATATAAATGCCTAAAAATCAAACTAAAAACTTTAGAACACTCCTAACACCTTATTCGAACTAAAATAAATAAATTTGTAAACATAGAAACTGATTTAAATGATGAAATTTGTGTTTAATGAAGAATATCAAAAACTGGATAGTTTTGATATATGGGTAAATTAATGCACACAAATGATGAAATAATCAACCAAAGTTCAAAACTATGATTATTTTGACTCCTAAGAACTTAAGCAATCAAAATAATAATAATAACACACACTAAGAAATAGATTAAGTAGGTTGAAACTAGGATCAAACTTAAACCAGTGAAAATAGAAGCGATCTTGAAGTATTTGATTGTTCAAGATACAAGATAACTAAAATAAGCCTCTAAAATTGAAATCAAGGTTAAACACAATCTAGAGGACTTAAGTGAGAAAAAAACAACAATTGTACAATTTTAGGAACAACATTAGTCATCTATAATCAAGATTAAAGCAAGAATAGTCTCAAGAAAGATAGTTTTGACATATGTATGTGTTCCAGCTTTAATCTGACGATATAAACCTTAAAAAATGTAAAAGATGGACCAAAAAACCAGTTAAATACTCAAGCAGGATGAAAACTATAATTTCACAAACCCAAAAACTCAATGAGATAGTAAACAGATGGATTGAAAAGGAGCACAAGAAAAACTTAATAGCTTTAGCTTTTTTAGAGTATTTAACTTCTTGATCTATTTTCAGGGAATCTATAAATTAATAAAGTGTTTGGAGGGAGTATTTATAGTTTTTGTAGGCTAAAGGAGGGTTTAGAAGAATAAAATAGTTGATAGAATGAATAATAGAGACAAAAACTTAAAAGTGGAAAGTAGCCATTGGTGACAGAGGGTAAAACCTTTTTCATGCTGACAAGAAATGTCATATTATGGAAATAACAGTAAAACCTTTTTTATGATGACAAGACATGTGACATTATGGAAATAACAAACCACCTTCCAAACAACAAAACCATAGTATAAAATAACCAAATATCTCATATCTTCAAAAAAGATCCAATTTTAACCAAGGCTTCTCCTTAGTTCATGAAACCAAAGCTCCCCCTTAGATCATTTATTTAGGCAATTTAAGTTCCCTCTAAATGTATGCATTAACATATGAAATGTATGCATTAATATATAACATATGTAGGAGCAATTGGTCATTAAAGGAACACATATAGGCATATACCCTTAATGATTAATTCTACTTTAATGAAAGGCACAAACAACCCACAAACACAATAAATAACATACATATTTTTCCCTATTTTTGACATCATCAAAAAGATTGAGAAACATGC
>JAOXYD010038571.1:0-13818 GCA_028565735.1 Pinacopodium congolense | reverse complement strand
TTATATTGAAAGGATGAGCATCATCGATAAGTCCTTGTTAGCATAATGTCATAACATGTATATATACATATAATTATTTTGTTCGAATTGTGTTAATACTTTTAAATTTAATTAAAATCATATTTTTACTTATTTACTTGTTATGCACATTATATTGTATATAAATATTGTTTTTATGCGATAATAATTATAGAATTACCTATTTAAAGTTTTTCTGAGTTGAATTGATTATGTAATATATGAAAGGAATCATGTTATTGAACAACTTGTGACCGTCATGATTTAATTATCTTAATTTAATTAAAGATAGCTTGATAAATTTTATGTATAATGTGTATTTAAAGTATATTGTTGAATCACTAAGTTGTAACATGAGTCAAGCGAGATATTATTAGATTATTTAATAATAAGTGGCCCATATAATTTAATAAATTGATTCTAATGAAATGAGTTCAAGATAATGATTATTGAGTATTAAAGAAGTTGGACTCAAATGGGTCTATAGACCCTTTCCCTCTCCTTTATAAACATAACAGAAACAGAAATGTTCTTATTTGACTGAACATTTATTACAACAATTTTTTTAATCATCGAAAACGAAGAAAAGACAAAAGGAAGAAGGGGAATCGAGAACAGATACGAAACAAAATTTCATATGGATCAAGTATGATTTATTTAGTTTATACTGTGATAATCGATGCATTAAAGCCTTCATAGAAAATAACATATACAACAAAAACTCATAAGCAGAAATCATTCGGATTATGTACAACTTGATGAATGCTCTGTAAAATTTGAAGGAAATACCTTGAGCTTAGTGCGGTAAGATATTAAAGTTCTTAGTTGAAAGTGATAATTTTTTAGTTTTCTGGCCAAGCATATTCATAAATTTTCAGAATAGAATACTGTCTCAATGTATATGAATAATCTTATCATCCCCTAGAGGAGACGTTAATAAGAATAGTCAAATTAGAGTTAATTTCTCTATAGGCTTCCAGAAGAACGAACTGAACGAGGTAAGCCATTTTTTGAGTCTCGAAGGGAGAATACTAAAACAGTACTATTGCTATGCCAATACAAGTATGTAAAAGATTCACTGCAAAGTTTTGGTATGGCCGAATGTAACCTTATCACAATTCTACTGAAAATAGATAATATGTTCTATTCATAAAAAGATTAAGTCTCAGAAGACATAATTATATATACGCAGTTAGATGTAATTTCATCTAAATCATCTTGACTCCGCATGATATCACATGTTCAGTCGAAGTTACTAGTCAATTATGCAACAATTAGAAAACTCACATTTAAAAAAATAGTATGACGTTCTGTTAATTATAGTGCCCTTTATAAGAGAGAAGACACTTGTGCAATCTTCTTTATGTTGTAGATCATGATAAAGGTAAATAATTACAGAACATATCTTTAATCTCGGTTTACAGAGAGTTTCTTGAATAGTTAAGAGATAATTAATATCAGAAATAGATACAACAGTGTCTATAGCAAAGAAAAAATAGTTGTTCATGCAATTATTGGCCTTCTATCAAAGGGTAGAGTGTCTTATGAAATTATATTGTGATAAATCATCTGTTACTTGATTCTTGGAAATTTTTTATATTTCATACCTTTATGAAGCATATAAAAGTAAACCATCAATATAATGTAGAAAAACTATACTATAAAAAATTGAGATACAATTAATAAAAATGAAAACGAAGGATTCAGAAGACAGATTAAACTAGTAAGGAATCAAAAGAGTAATTGTTGAGAGGTAGTGATTTAAAAGAAAAAAGGGAAAACGAGTGTGGGGTGCAACATCAATTGATAAAGAAAGCATAGTTGCTGTCCGTGAATAATGAGTTATGTGCGTGCGTCTTAGTGTAGAAAATAAACATCAGTGTGCAGGTGAAGCAAGTTCTGTATGTAAACAATTGATCCATCAATAAAATATCATTTTGTTGCCCGGATCGAAATTCCACAAGGACACTGCAGATTTTGCGGCGATAGCCTTCTTCCAAAGATCAATTGCGAAAAAGACACCATCCATCCTAGCATGATCTCTTCTTAGTTTGAGCCCCTCATAGCAGTTTAGCAGCAAATGTGAAGCAGGGGTCTAGACCCCAAAAGAAGAATTGATATAGGCGTACCCCACATGCTATAATATAAACAAAGCAACGAACTTGGATGGAGAATTGGCAAAGAAGTCAAATTTGACCTGCCACCAAATTGATTCGAACGCTTCGATTCCTTTTATAAGATTGAGGTTTCTTTCACGGCTGAATTTTGAGACTTAACGTTTATACGAAAATTTTAAAAAATCCTAATATAAATCAAATATGACATTAACATTTGCAAAAGGATTAAAATAAAATCCTAATATTTGTAAAACATTTAAAGAACTTGAATTTAATGTAAGATTTTAATAAAATTATACTATGAACTCGAATCAATTATGTTGAATTATTGAGAATAAATTAGATTATACAATCATACCTGAATCTATTAGACGTAATTGAAATATTATGGCTCCTTTGACTTTTGACTTTTTAAGATATATATATATATAGATTATCTCTCTTTTTAATGATGAAATATCAAGAAAGAAATCCCTATACTATCTTGGAGATCATAACCACTTATTTATATATAGTGCTTATTCTGAATTTATATATCATAAGTTAGGAATATAATATTAGGGTTCCTACACATGTAGTAACCACCCATATTTAATTAGTTAATTTAGATCTTTTAACCCAAAATCTTATTATATCAGTTTTATTCTTATCTAAGACCTTATACTAACCCATAATATAAAATTACATATATATGTAAGTCCATCAAAATATGATTAATAATCTCCCACTTGGACTATATATATAAACCCTTATGATATAAATCTTAATAAACCTTATGAACTCAAAGCTATTGTTATTATAAAATTATCTTTAAACGATCTGGTCTAGCAATTATATCGATATAGGATTAAAGAAGTCTTTGTCACAATTATCATGATTAAACTTATTAATGGTCACATGCATCAATAAAATTAATGACATGGATTAAGTATAGATGTGTAACATGGCAACTTCATATCAGGTGATCTTAACATGCCTATTTCTAACTATTCCTATCTTATTCCTTAGTGAGTTTAAACCAAATAAAATCATAGTATAAACTCATAAAATCCTTTATACTAAAGTATTAAATCATAAAAAATCCATAAGACATGTTTATAATGATAAGTATCTATAAATACAAATCTCGACTAAACTATAAATACAAATTCCGACTAAACTAACGTACTATCAAATAATGTAACACCCATGTAAACAATGTGCTCATGAAAGACCTTAAATGATAAACCTTTGGTTAATGGATTTGCAATTATGGGTTTTGTCCCAATATGTTCTATAATCATCTAGCCACTTTGAATTCTTTCTTTAAAAATCAAGGATTTAATGTCAATGCACTTCAACTTTGATGATCTCTTGTTGTTATTAGAATACAGTTCGACTAACTTATTGTCACAAAATAACTTTAATGGTATTTTAATGGAATTTATAATTCGCAGTTCACTGACAAAGCTTTGTACCCATATCCCACAATTGAATACCTCATAACATATTATAAACTTAGCTATTATGGTAGAAGAGGATATAAGTGTTTGCTTAATACTTTTCTAGAAAATAGCTCCTCCATCAAGCAGGTAAATATAACCTAAAGTAGATTTTTGACTTTCTTGACATCTCGCGATATCGGAGTTAGAATACTCAACAATTTCTAGTTGATCTAATTTCCTATATGTGAGCATGTAGTCTTATGATCTCTTAAAATACTACATAAACTTTTAACTGCTTTCCAATGATTCATTCTCTGATTGCACAAATATCTGTCTAACATTAAAAAAATTTACACAATTTCAAGTACGTATATATTTGAACATAGATTAAACTTCCCATGGCCCAAGCATAAGGAAGCTTTTACATTTCTTTAGTTTTTAAATTATTCTTAAGATAAGGAGTGAGATTAAAATTTTCTCCTTTAATAATAGGGGGTAACACTTGATTTACAATTCCTTATGCCAAATCTTTTAAATACTTTTTACTCAAGAGTACGTCAAGAATGATCTCAATATATCTTAATTCCTAATACAAAAGGGGTTTCACCAAAATCCTCCATCTTAAAATTCTTTGATATATTTTTTTGTTTCATGCAATAAACTTATATTGTCGATAGAAAGCAATATATCATTAATATATAAAATTATAAAAATATTCTTACTCTTACAGAACTTGTGGTACATGCAATCATCAACCAAATTTATCTCAAAATAAAAAGAGATGGTAACTTATAGAAGTTATAATACTTTTGACAATAAGCTTGTTTAAGTCCATAAATGAATTTCTTTAATGTTCAAATCATTTGCTTTAAATATTTATAAACAAAAATTTTAAGTTGCACTATATAAATTATTTCATTAATGTGACTATTGAGGAACGTTGCCTTATCCTGTATCTAGTATAACTTAAAATCAAAGTATGCCACAAAGTGTTATTATAATTATGAAAGAATATTTTAAAAATATTAGTTACAAAGTTTCTTTATAATCTATGCCTTTCTTTTGAGAAAATCCTTTAGGATAAGACGAGACTTATATTTTTCCACATTACTTTTTGAATCCCTTTTGGTCTTAAATATTTATTTACAACCAATAGTTTTTATACCTTCAGGTAATGAGACAAGATTCCAAAAATTATTTTCTCTCATAAACTTAATTTTCTCATTTATCACATTAATCCACTTTAAGAATTAAAATTTCAATAGCTTTATGGAAGTTGATTGGATCATCTCTACTATGCCAATGATCATATCATGCTTTCAGAGAAAGATAATGTAATCATCCAGAGTTGTACTTATCCTCTCTCTAATGGATCTTCTTAATAGAATTTGTTATTGAGATTATTAAGTTTATCCTACAAGAATATTCAATTGATCTTAATTAGGGAGATTTTCAATATTTTCTTGTTACTTTGGAGTTACTTCTTGAATAATGTCATGAATGATACCTTAATTATGATCAATAACAACTATAAGAAGATAAATGAATTCTTCTTAAAAGACAAAGTTTCTAACATTATCTCCTTCTTTAAACTCAATATCCTAAAAAAATTTAGCGTTTTTTATTTAAAAAATAAAATTACTAGTAGGGTAAAAAAATTTGTACCTTCATGACCAATCAAAGTATCTAATGACTAACTGTTTTTGAATCCAGCTTTTTTTTTCATTTGACTTGTAAGACCTTGCCTCAACTAGACAACCTAAATATGAAAATGCTTTATATTAGGTTTTTTATCTGTCCATAATTCATAAGGGATTTTAATTATTTCTTTAATTAGAACTTTATTGAGAATGTAAATTTTGGTCCTTAAAGCCTCTCCCTAAAGTGAATTTGGTAACATAATATGAATAATCATACTCTTTACCATGTCATTTAATGTTCTATTTCATCTCTTAACAACATCTTTCATGCTAAAGCTTCTTAGCATGGTGTATTGTAGGATGATACCACATTCCTTTAGGAATTTAACAAATAGTCTTGGACGTTATTCATTTGAACCATTATATCTACTGTAGTATTCACCACTAAAATCATATAAAATACTTCCAATCATTTTGCCAATTGATTCTTAAAATCAGCTTTGAAAACTTTGAACATGTCCACTACCTGTAACTTATTATAAATGAGATAAAGATATCCGTAATGTGATTGATTTTCTATGAATATAATAAAATATTTTTTATCATTATAAGAAGTTATAGGAAATAGGCCACAAATATTTATATGACTCTAAGACATTTGAAGATCTTTTGACACCCAATTTCCTTATGTTTTTTTTTTCTTCCCCTTAATAAGCTTAATACAAACTTCAAAGTTTGATAGATTAAGTGGATTAAGAATTCTAATTAACATAAGTCTTTTAATTCTTTGTTTAGAGATATGTTCTAAATTTTTATGTTAAGGATAATTATATTTGTAGTCCTAAACCTTTTACAATTTTCTCAGTTGATTCCTATACCTTTAAAACTTCTTATTGAAGTTCTATACCTATCTGAATTAATCAAAGGCAGTCCTATATAAGGACTGCCTTAGTTAGAAAAATTTTAAAAGTTTTAGGATTTAATTGAAAAATTGTGAAAGGTTTAAGACTATAAATAAGGTTATTCCGAATACTTGTAGTCATAAACCTTTCATAATTTTTCCAATTAAATTCTAAACCTTTCATAATTTTTCCAATTAAATTCTAAGCCTTTCACAATTTTTCTAATTAATTCTTATAAGGACTGCCTTTGATTAACTCTCATAGGTATAGGACTTTAATAGAAAGTTTCAAAGGTATAGGACTTAATTGAGAAAATGATAAAAGGTTTAAGATTATAAATATGGTTAACCCGTTTATGTTATAATAAAGCATAATTATCATTTTTCAAGTTTCTTTTAGTATCCTATAAATTGACATGCAATGATTCATTAAATGAGACAGTTGTATCAAGTAAATATAGGTTTTAACATCTTGATAAAGAACTTGAACTAATAAGTGTTGAATTATAAGAAAGAATTTACCAATTTTTAAAAGAATAATAATTAGTAGTATTATTTAATATAGAAATAAAAATCAAATTTAACAAAAAAGACAATGTAACATAAGTTTCTTTCAAATTCAAATAATATCTTCTCGTAAATGATAACCTAAAAGTTCCTATTGCCTCAATTACAACTACTATTCTATCACCTACATAATTATATCTTTCATCATCATTAGGTTGATCATTAGGTTTTCAATAGTTTTGACAACCCACATGGACACAGTTATATGAGTAATAGCACCAAATCTAACCATCAAGTGTCTAGGTATTAAAATGAAATTAATCTCAGAAGAAATCCAAAAATGAAGTGTGTCTTTCTTTACATGCCAAGTATGATATTTTATACACTCCTTTTCCTTTATGAGAAATCTTTCTACAAAAGTAGCAAGAAAATTCCTTAATTAATTATTTTTGTTTCTTATACTGCTTCTTTTATGGTTTAATACCTACAACTTCCTCCTACTTCTTTCTCTTCTTACTATTAACCTTAAAAGTGGATACTAAATGAGCACTTTCAACTTTCTTGTGCTTTAATCTCTCTTATTCTTGTGCACAATGTGATATGAGCTCATTAAGATTCTATGTATACTTTTCACAGTTATAACTAACTTTAAATTAACTAAATTATGTGGGAAGAGAGATATCAAAATCAAATGTACAAACAAGTATTTAGATCTCTTTGTCTTTAGTGCCATTAGTTTTGAAGAAAGATAGGAAATTTTTAAAATGTACTCCCTGAAGTTCCTATTACCTTTATACCTTATGAAAATAAGACTTGTTAGAAAATTACTTGCTTCCTTATTTTTATTTCTAACAAAACATTACTTGAGTTCTTTAAAGAATAATTTATCATCATCCTCTTCAGACATTGTGCCCCTAAATATTTCCAAAATTACATGTTTTATGATCATGAGGCTTATATGATTTAGGGATTCCCACTTCTCCCAGTCCTTATTATCATAAGAGGAACTTGCATCTGTAAGAGTTAGGGGTTACTCAATCAAAAGAATAAGGTCTAGATCCATGCATCTAAGAATGATTATGACCTTCTCTTTCAAAACCTTAAAGCTTGTATCATTTACATAAATATAGAGTTGATGTTGGCAGATACTATAGTAACAGAAGTATGCATTAAATAAACAACAAACTCACAAATAAATTTTAAATATAAAATAATTAACAAATTCAAATAATAGCAACCTTATTACAAAATACCTAGCACAATATTGAAATTTAGCCTTTGGAGAAAATATGAATTTGTAAGTGGTACTCTTACTGTAGTAATTGAATATTGACAATAAATTCATATCAAATATAAGTCTTTTTTTGGATTAACTTATAATTTACATGAAAAGTTGAACAATTATCACAGATTTATCACCACAAGTATGTTTGAATTTTCTTCAAATAACAACCTTCTTTTAGGTTGTTTATTATCTATATAAAAATCATCCATACACAAATGTGTTGATATCATTGAATTAATTAATCTACACAAAAAATATTACTCTGATAACATATTGTTTTGAATTAATTAAATTAAATTATTAATTATTGAAAATTAAAACACAAATGTTAAATTTTGACTTTAATTAAGAAATTTAAATCTAATCAATACATGGAAAATTCCCAAGTTAATGATATAATAAACACTTCATTCAATCATCTATTTATACTCAGAAAAGCTACTTTCTTATTTTCTTATCTTGGAAAAGATTTATATTTTATTATCGAGCAAGTAATCTAAGTTTGAATTTAAGACAGTAAACTTTATAGTATGATGTGTTCATAAGACGTGCAACGGTATAATAATTATTCTTTAAAACTTCTTTTCCAATAATGTATGGCTAAGATCACTTTTTTTTTTTAATCTTTCTTGAATAGTCACTTATCTGAACCCTTAATAGAAACTAGTAATGTACAAGTTATCTTCTTTATTTATGAGACCTAGACTCATATGAATTAGGGCCTTCCAACTTTTGCTAAACCCTTGTCATTCTTAACTACAAATTATCTCAATTTTAGCCACTAGCAGTTTTAGTAACATATAAATCTGACTAAAAGAAGTAGCCTAGATGACTAGTAGAGTAATTGTTTATAGGTCAGTGGCATCAATCATCTCAGTTGAATAAATTATCATTACAAAAGGGGCATGTTCTCTGCTTCCCAATTTTAATGGACGCCATCATCCTTAGGAGCAACAAGAACACGGTGCAAGCAACTAGCCAGATTATATAAATGTATATATATTTTAAAAAATTAAAACCATATAAATTTGAACCCGTATATATCAAGAATCCAACATGATATACGTTAATAACACTGTAGAATGAACTCAAATCAATCATATCAAATCATCAAGAATAAATTAGATTGTAGAAGTATATCTTAATCTATTAAAATAATCGCAATTAAGGTGTTATAGCACTTTTGACTTTTGGCCTTCCAATAGATATGCACAGGTTATTTTTCCTTTTTTAATAACAAGATATCAAAAAAGAAACCTTTATGCTCTCATAAGAATCATAACCACTTAGTCATATATATAATGCTCATTCCTAATTTGCCTATCACAAGTTAAGAATATGAGTTTACTCATACTCAACTAGGTTACTTAGACCTATTAATCTAAAACATTATTAGATCTCTTTTGATCTTAGGTGAAAACTCATAATAGCACATGACATATAATTACATATATATGTACGTGCATTAAAATTTTTTAACATTTAATGGAAACCTAATTTTTTGTCATACTTTCATTAACTCATGTTGATGTGATGTTTTTTTATTACGTTTAGGGAACTCAATATCTCTAGGTTAAATTTTTACGAATCTCTAAATTAAATCCCTAAAAGATAATTATAATATTAAATAATCTTGCTGATATAGTATAAACCTAATTAAAAAAACTAAGTTAACAAGAGTTTATAAGACTATAATATAAAATTGAGTTTGTGCTAATTTAAGACTTTTTTAAAAGTTTTACAAATATTAAGATCTTTTTAATTGATTTTACAAATTTTATGATTTTATTTCAATGCCTTCAAAATTTTAGGAACTTTTTTAAACTTTGGTTTAAGGTTTAGGAAATAAAATCAAACTTTAGCCTTTCTTTCAATTGTTGCAATTTATATATTTCTTCATATTTCCATTCTCCAGAAGAGAGGACCCACTTTATACATTTGACAACAAGATAGTTGACCTAACTAAAGAAGATATAATCTTTAAAACCATATGCACACAATTTTTTAAAGATTGATCCTATTAATAAAAGCCAACTATTTTACTATCATGAATATGAATTTTAGAAAGCACTAATTCCTTGGCCCAAGAAGCTATAAAAGAAACATAGAAAATTTATAGGCAAAAGACTCATTTAAATCTTGTATTGAAAATTGAGTCAAACCTTAATATTTTAGAATATTTGGGTTAAACCTTAACGTTTCTAAAGTGTTCAAAAAGAATCATAACATTTGTATAACGTTTGAAACAAACCCTACCCAATAACATCGTCAGATTTTATTGTTAAGTGTCATATGGTATTGCAACGTTAAACTATATTTTTTTTTAAAAAAATTTCGAATGAGTGGATCCCACCATACCAATTAGACTCACGTTGGTTGGTGGAGCCCACTATAAATGGCCCCATCACCTGGACTAAAACTTAGCATTTTAGTCTAAGGTTTTTAACTTTCAAGCTCAGCCACAGCCATAGTCTTCTCCTGCTCCTCTTTCAATGCATCTCCTCCTTGTCCGTGCATATAGCCATGTAAACTGTCATGTCAAGCTTGGTACTGGGAAAGTAAAAGCACATTCACATGGAGAACGAAACCCATTGGAGACACTAAGTAAAGATTGATAGAGAAGGTTGTTGTTGTAGACGTAAAAGTCAAGCCACTTTAACTACGATGTGGTCTCATCTCGATATGTATTCAAAGATCCATTAATCCAACCATCCTTTTTTAATTTTATGATACAAAACAATGTATATGCATTATGAATGGTAACTGAATGTATACTTGAAACTTGGTACCAATTTTATGCTCCAGAGGTTAAAAAACAAAAACAAAAATTCAATTCCAAACTCTACATACTTGCTACCTACATCAACTTACAAGACGGTTGGGTGATACCAACTCCAAAAGCCTATACAAGGTCACCTACGTATTTTAGTAAAGCATGACATTGTAATTGCATTTTGATGTAAAATAAAAAGCAAAAACAAAGCCCAATCAACCACAGCTTCCATGGGCATGGTATCTTTAATGTCTTCTAATCCATTTATTTATGTCTTCCAATAACAAATAGCTGTTAGCATGTCTAAGAAATATGAAATAAGACATCTAAGCTTTGTTGAAGAAGGAGAAGACGTACAGAGGAGGTAGAGGAGAAGACTACGACTGCGACTCTTCGATGGGTGTTTGAAAGTTAGAAATGCTAGACCAAAACATTGAGTTTTGGCCCAGGTGATGGGGCCATTCATAGTGGGCTTCACTAGCCATTATGGAGTCTAGTTAGCATGGTAGGGTTTACTGTAACTTTTTTAAAAAATATATAGTGGCACTTTAATGGTAGAATCTGACAGCGTTACGATGTGGGATTTTTTTCAAACGTTATACAAATGTTATAGTTTTTTTTAAACGTTTTGAAAACGTTAAGATTTGATTTAAATATTTTTAAATGTTAGAATATAACTTAAATTTTAGTACAAATCCTAGAGTTTAAACTAGGTGTTTTTACCAAAATTTATACTATTAAGAGTATCAAATAATGTTATTTAGGATTACTCATGGCAATTGCTAGGTGTTTGGTTTCTCTCCTTTAATCAAGGTTCATATATTACTTCACAATAGTCATGTCATCTTAAATTGGTTTGAACTAACTCACTTTGTTTATAGAGTCGGAATACGCGTGTTTGCTTTTTTAGATACATGCTGTTCAATAAAGGACTCGATTAGTAATCTTTTGTCTTTTCGTTATTATTTTATATTTTTGTTTTATATTTTTGTATTTTTATTTGTTTTATAAAGAAAAATAAAAACTTATTTAGTTGATATTTGTAATAAAAAACAAAAAATCAAAATATGTTTGATTGAGATTTATAAAAAATATAATTTAATAAAGATAATTAAATATGAAATAAATTTAAATTATTTGATCAAAATTCTTTTATACACCTTAAAAATATATTATTAGTCAATAGATTATATTTATTATTCAATGTAAAAAAATTTGTTTATAAAATCTGTTTTCAAAACGCAAAAAAATATCATTTTCTTATTTCTCTATTTCTATTTTTATTTCTTTGATTTTGAAAACAGAAAAATAACACAGAATACAGACAAATGTATTTTTCCTCTATTTCTGTGTTTTGAAAATAAAAATAGAAAAGGAATATAAATTTTAACAAATAGTCCCTAAATTTATGGTGGCAGATAGTGCTTACTATTAACAGTATAAATATATGAAAAAAAGGGATGATAAGAGAAAAAGGAGAGGAAGCGGAACAAGCAAAGCAAGTTTAAACAATTCTTTTTTAAAAGATAAATACCAGAAAAAACCATAATTTCATCAAATTTTGATTAAAATAAATCATAACCATGTTTTATTCTATCATTTTTAATGAAAATAATGCCCGTGATATCAAAAGATAAATAAAAGTTTATGATCTATTTAGTAGTAGTCTTCTTTCCTGCTTCCCCATACGGCCATACCTCTTAATCTCTTTTTTTTAATATATGCATATGCCATTTCTAATTATCATCCATCTCTAACTAACTCAATTTCTATTATCTTTTTTTTTGTTTTTCTGGATCAAAAAGAATTATCCTATTGTATAAGGAAAAGAAAATTAATTTACGTTGAATTAGTTTAGTTTTATGATAATTCACATGAAATTTATTTAAGTTTGTTTCGTCAAATTACTTTTTAGCTTTTGATAAAGATTTAGAATAAGATTGATTTTATGATTTACCAATTGTTTTGGCCTCCACGAATCTTGGTAATGCTACAAATATCCTCATCATCACTATTTGGGGAGTCTCCACTTTCATCATAAATATTTGGGTTAAATTACTTTGTTAATTTTCTTAACATTATATAAAAAAATTTAAGAAAGAATCTAAGGCATTTAAATGAGATACTAATATTTATAAAAGCATTCAATTTAAACCTTAAGTCAACGAAACTTCAATTTTCTATCTAGATTTTAAATGATTTTTAAAAAAATTTCATACTAACATTAATAATTAAAAATATTAGAAAATATATAATCAAAATTTTATTTGATTTATTAAAAAATATTATAAAATTATAATTTTTTGTTAAATAATATATACTTTTTCTTTCTTTGTACAAGTGAAAGTATTACTGTCTTTAATAAATGATTGGATTTAAAAAAAAAAAGCAATTTGGGTTAAAGGGGAAGGGAAATACTTTGTGATAAGGCTATATTTTTCGTTATTTGGACATAATATCTTTCCCATTTTTAATTGATTTTGCACTTAATTTTGGGTATTAATTTCGTAATTATCTTATAGGTGTAAAATCAAGGATTTGGTGAAGATTTAATCAAAATCAAGAAGATTGGAGCTTTAACTAAATATATGGACACAAAGGTAGCCTCTTGAAGATAACGGATGCAAAAATCAAGGAGGAAGATCTTCATAAATTCTGCACAAATTGAGAGGATATATTTCAGATTGTCAAGATCTTTGTAAATCAAATTAATGGGATTTGTTTCCCATTTTAACTTAGAGCTTTACCTTGCCTTCCTACTCTCCTATAAATAGGAGAGTTCTTCACTAGAAAGGGGGTCCTTTTCTTTTTTCCCAGATTTTTTTGAGAGTCTCCTTTATTCTTCTTTTTGTTGTTTTTGTTTCAAGTCATGAGTGGCTAAGATATTTGTTCTAGTCAAGATTGTCAAAGTTTGATCCAATAAGATTGTGAGAATTGTTCTTCAATTATTTTTTCTCATCTTGAATGTTTGAATATTTCCGGTGTTCTTGATATTTTGTTTGGTTTAAATATTGACGTCTTATTTATATCAAACAAATACTTCTATTTGGATCTTTAAACCCATTCATGTTTATTGGATCCAACAAAGTAGAAATCTAACGCATTCGATGAAATTAAATCGTTGGAATTGCGTTGGTGGAAATATTCAATTCA
>JAOXYD010038552.1:0-13819 GCA_028565735.1 Pinacopodium congolense | reverse complement strand
GAGTTGCCCACATACCAAACAATGGGCTCAAAATATCTTACATGAGCCCAAAATAAATCATTCATTTTTTAATTGTGGATTGATTCGGTAATCTAAAAAGTGTTATATGTAGTTATAGGTCATTCCATAAGTTCATTTACTGGGGCATATGTTACGTGAAGCCATCACATGCCGTAATGGGTCCTTAGATACTTAATTGTTTTAACTCCAAGACTTTAACTAGATTTCAATAATTACAATGAACCTAACTCAAACAAATAACTTAGATGCAATGGATCACTTTCATTGGTGTATTACCGAGAACAAGAGCACCCCATTGCAATGCTTACTCAAAATAAAGCTTAGCTATAACGGTATAACATTGTCATTCAAGGTATATAAGAAATGGTTATTATGTGAAGAAGTTTGGAATCCGGCTATCCATCTATCCATATTCAGGTTTTACAAAGCCTTTTACAATTAGTACCCTAAGAATGGAGTACATTGTCAAGGGACAAATTCTCCCCTCCCCCTCCCCCCTCATCACATTTAGTATGAAACCATCAAAGCAAACATGTCAACCCTGGAGGTAAAGTATTCCCTACCGAAAGTTTTCATCTTAATCTACTCACTAACATCATAGCAGTTAATGTGGGTTTAGCAAATGGGTTTTGGAGAGTTAGCTCGAATGCATAGACTAGAGCTCATTCTTAACCTATGCCACTATTTGGCTATGCAATTCAATCCTAACCACACGATCCTAGAGTTAAGGGATGACATAAGGTTTCCGTAAATGTAAACAGTGTGGGATGGATTTTAGGTGTTCCTAATAGTCACGGTAAAGTTCATACTGGAGGAGACTTACTAAGGTTAGAAAACTTGCGGAATGATTATATAGTGATGGAAAACAATATACAAATTGCATCTATTAAATTGAGGATGCCGGAATCTCCAAATGAGACAAATTTTAGGTGATATTTTCTTTTGTATATTTTGGGAGTGTTTCTATGCCTAGAACAAATAATGGGAATATCCCTCAATTTAATGGCATGTCTCATGGATGTTAACCAATGTTATGAACTTGCATGGTGGCAATTCATCCTCCAACATTTATGTCGAAGCGTACAAAAATTCCATGAAGCTGTAGAAGTAGGCAATCAGAACACATCAATAGGAGGATATACATCGGTTCTCATAGTATGAATTAATGTGTTTGAGACATTGTGCTTTATTATGGTTTCCATATTGGTGTTGCAGGTTGGTTGGTTTATATAATAATGTTGGTTGTGTGTAGTTTTTTATATTGACATACTCCATTTTGAATGCTCTTCTAAATGGAATGCATTAGCACGGATCACAGCATGGGAACCTAGTATATTCATGGATGTGGCGGAATCATATCGACTGCCCGACGGCATATTTGGGAAACTTAAGGTAATATAAACAATTATTAATTTTACTATTATGTAGTTAGCCAATTTGATGCTTAAACACCTGAATGTCAATCATTGGAAATAGTATATTTTCCATCGATACTAAACTCTATTTGTGGTTAGTCAGACATGGGACCTTAATTACAACCAACTGCATCTAAATATACGGGATGAATTTTGGGAAAGTGTGAGGAAGAACACACCTCAGTACCCTAAAAGTGTTTTTATCTTGGTAACTCCACGATCTATAGTGGTCAGTTTATTTCTCATAACCAACAACATATTCAAATGCATAGTAAAAGATTAAGTAGTTTCACGTTCAATGCAGCAACTATACGTTCGAGAGGGAACCTAAATGTCAATTAAAATCCACCATGATGAGGTATGTTTATCTGGATGTGGTATGAACTTGACGTAGTATGACCAGTCATTGTCATATGACCATGACCTCATTCGTCAAAAATACTGCCCAAAAAATGTAGTGTTGTTCAAGATACCCACACAATTTTCGGCATTCCAGATGAGTTTGTTGGTTTGTATGATGTGCCTAAAAACATTCTAACTATTCCTCAAGACCCACGTAGTTTGATGTCTTTAAGTAATGAGGTTCAAGGGGTACGTAAAGAGACCACATCAATTGCAGTCAGAGGCAATTAAGTCATATATTGTTACAGGTTCTGACAAGCACCATAGACAGCAGTCTCTATTATGTCCCACCAAGATCTCATGGAAAACTATAACCCACTCAGCAGAAGATCGAGAGAAGAACGGTGCCAAAGGTGAAATCCAAAAGGATTCAATCTCACTCGGCGTCGAATATTCAAGATTATAAGATGGATCTGTGACGCCGACCATGATAAGCAACCTAATGGAATCTACATTAAGCAAACAGTCTAAAGGAAAAATATGCATAAGAAAAATACGATTGAGTTTAGAGGTAGAAACTGGTTCCCCACCTGAAGTAAAATATGTGAATGCCCCGTCATTTGATAGACAAGAGAATATGATAATATTGACATTAAATTTTCTATTATTACATGTAGGACTGTTCGATCATGAGACATGCCGACAGAGGCTATGTTAGAGACAGACACAATGACACCAATAATCGTCACTATGACCATCCAAATATTCCAGAATCATATACATATACCTGTATATCTGGTTTATATATGCCTGACATTTAAGGAAATAACTGTTTGTCCAGCATAAATGTCCACACGTCTGAAGTTTACCAGAAAAATGAAGAACGAGAAACCATAAGCCACCATCATCGGATTGTTAACTCATGATCAAGGTAACAGTCTTCCTAAATGTTTGACACATCAATATTACTGTGTATACACTAATTGTCTAATAGTTTTAAATTGAAAAAAAAATGTGATGTAATTCTTACTCCATCTTATTAATGACCTCCTAATGCTTGTGGATTCTAGGATGTGGAAGCTATTCCACTTAATGGAGGATTGTTGAAATTTCATGATGTTGTATCTTACATACGCAGACAAACCTGACTTACCGATATGGTTTATATATGCAAAGAATTCCCATTGTTTCATTTCCATTTTAATTTGTTGATGATCGTTTGTATAATTGTGCTTATTTGCAATGACAGTTTGTCAACGGCTTTGTTGCTCTTATTATGAGGAGTAGATATGACAACAAATACCCCATATTGAATTATATTTCTTTCAATTTTTTAGGTATCATTAAATTTATAAATTTTATGGTCTTATGTGCTTTGTTAATTTATAATTTTTGTTGCCAAATTTATATTCACATCTATTAGAATAAATTGAAGTCTCTTTTACACGATAGACCAACGTATATGAGCTTATTGGACTCAATCAAATGACAAACACGCCTCCCTCGGAAAAAATTACTGATATTGTTACATAATATCGTGGGGTGTTTAATGCAGAAGACGGTATCTTCAACATACACGAAAGAATTGAGCGGGTATCTCTCCGACGCGAACAGAGTCACACATAATGCAGCAAATTAGTCATTAATATTTTTCGATTGTATTTTCTAGACATTTGTAACGCTACATAATCATGATGACACTCTCAATTGGAACCGCAGTATATCATGCCAATTCGATTGGACAGGCATTGGTGGTGTTGCTCTGTGCAACTGATACTAATAACATTTAGATATTTGACTCTAGTAAATACTGAGATGTTAAAAAGGAGACGGTGGCTAGGAGACTGGTATGTACATGGTACACATTCATTTAATTAAATTTACATTATTAGTAGTATCATCTGTGATGTTGAACTACAAGCAGTCATGGTATCACAAGTTTTACAGGATTTGGGATTGCTTACATCTTAGACAAAGCAGTGTGTTCCATACTCTTCATTCCCTATCATGTACGATCCACAATTTCTCCTTCAGATGTCCAGGTGAGTATCATGAACTATGTCCTGCATTGATACCCTAGTTAATAAATTATTAAACTGGCCATAAATAGTTGTAAATGTTGTTCCTGAACCCATCAATTTGCATAGGTACAAAATAAAGCTCTCATCATGCCATAAATGTTTCTGGATATAGGAACGATGGAGGTATATACATGTGTTACGTGATGCAATATTGGGCCAGATGTTGGTTGCCATGTCACCTTGTAATGGAAAGTGGATAATATGCGGTCGTTATCATGTGTACTAGACGAATTAGTTGTATAACCTACTCTCACTAACATGATGACAGTATCACTCAAGTGAAGAGATTTGCAATCACCTATGCCAAAGTGTCTTATCAAAGCTGTGGGACCTCAGTTTTGGGTCAGATTTGACGCTAGCAACCTTGGAATATGACCAAGCATTGTAGGAGTTAATCAAAATACTTATGTTCTCGTTGACATTTCAGTACTAACAAGTCTCCCTTTTATGGCTGAAGGGATTAAACACTTCATCCTCACTTTAATTACATTGTAGTAACGTCCACAGAAGATGGTTATTGTCATGTATCATTTATGCAATGTTCACCATTTACAATGAGGCATACGGAATTCAATGTTCTAAGCAAACTGCTTAATCTTTCTATTACCTGATATAGAGATAAGGTTAAAGGTCGATTACAAACTACGACATTGACACATTGTCTTATACTTAGGATCACGATGATCAGCCTAACTGTGTAAGACTGAGGAGTAGTTTACAAGTCTTATTCCTAAATAGCCATGGACTAAGTATTCCGACTTGAAATCACTATCAAAAAAATTCCATTCTTATGATTCGGAAAAGCGGTGGTCATTTCAAAAGCTTTATGTGCATTGTTAATTAATGTGCTGCATTTTCTGTTTCATGGTGTAAAGTTAAAAGGTTGAGTTGCATGTTTACCTAAGTTGCAGGCTTCACCCAGTCCTGGTTCAGATGTAACATATGGAACATGAGTATATTTTGCAGGAAACAATGTACCATCAATCGAACGTTTAAGAAATTCTGATGTTGTCACCCATATAAGTTAGATGTTCATCTGTGGACAATGTTTACTTTAATTTATTTGTGAAAAGGAGGAGTATATGATATAGTAATATAAGACATGATCTAATTCATTACGTTAACTTTAACATGATGCCCATAAGGTGAAACAATGATTTTCATACTATCATCTTCATCATATAAATTGTTGTTAACATGTATAACTACACAATTGTTACAGACCTATGGAAATGGTTTTGGATTGGAAGCAATGATAGTACAAAATTAGAACCAACTTTTATAGATCAAACACAGAAGAAGGTCATCCCATTGCGGAGACATATGACACGGGTGCTTGTGTATCACATGTAGTAGGTACAATGTCGAGACATTAACACGATCTTAGAAATTACATGATCATGTTTATATCACGTCAGGGGATTAAAACAGACGTGATTAATAGCACTCGAAGGTGATAATCATGAGCTCATACACAGACGAGATGAATCCAGTAATGCAACACCTATAGGATACGAGAGGTGATAGATTCACAACCCAAATCATCATATGAAATTCTATATGTATGCATCTCAATCATTATCATATCTCGAAAAGCCCAAAATATCTGGAGGGATCATAAAGTTAGTATGACTAAACCATAATGACAGGATGACTTAGTATTAAACATGTAGGACCCATCATTGAATATGGAGCACGCTCAAGTAAGATATGGCAGTAGTTAATGTCATTCATTGAAGTCTCTCGTTCTACTACAAGACTAGGATGCATTGTCGCCACATTAATTAACGATGGTACCATGTGTAATGCGGTTGTTAATTATGTGGGTGTGATTAAGAACCCGGGCTTTCCCAGGCTACTCGACACTTCTATGATACGTCTCCCTTAAAAAACTTAAGTGCACGTCAACTAATTGCAACGAATTCTTTCATTTAACGCCGAGAGTTACACATTCCCTATCAAATTGCTCTGATTATCCTTTTCGTTATCCATATAGTAAATACTATATAAAAGGCTTCTATTTCCATAATACAGAGAAAGTTAGAACTCATTACCGACTCCCGACTTGATTTATAACATAATTATTGGTAGTCGAAATATCAACTATGGACAACACATTGACTCATTCGGAGAATGCAGTGATGAAATGAATAAGCTATCATCAGGAAGTGGAAATGGAATTTCCTCAACTTCATAGAGGAATTTGAATCATCATTCACTCTTGTCTCAAAGGAAGAAGGTAACAAATGAGGAATATGATCATTAGGGTTTCGAAATATTTTGATTTCGCTTTATTAGATCGATTAGGATTGACTCCGAAAGTTCAATACTTAAGTTGAGGGATAGGTTGGGATAAGTTTATTCGAAGTAACTACACTATATTGGGAGACTTAACTTTGGAGTTTTTTGTTACACTTCAACATGATGACAAAGTGAAGTCTAATGATTTCACATTTAGATTAAAAGGTTGGGTTTATAAACCTGAAGTTGGGGTCATGAATGAAATTTTTTTGTTTCCTTCTTCCGTTCTAGAGGATGGACATCCCGATTTTATACCTAAGGCATATTAGAATAAAATGATGAAATATGATAAGTTTAACCCTATTAATGCACCCAACTACTTAATTAGAAGTATAGAACATCTGTTGCTCCATAAATTCATGTGCCATGTAGTTTTCATGAAGATAGAAAACAACAACTGCTCTATTAGGAAATTGTTTCTCTTGTGGTGTATGGAACACAACCTCAAGGTAAACACATCACACCACATCTTCAACTTGTTAATGTTTGTTTCCAGTAGTAGAAAATGAAAAATAGATATGGGCTATATTGTAATGGCTCTTACTTTCTACTATAACGTAGACGTCAATGGTATGACCTATAATAATAAAGAGTCCTTAAATGCTGAACATTTATATAGCTCTGAAATCTTAATATGACGTGATGGCAATGACTTGCAAGACCTAACTATAAGAGTTGCATTCAAGAAAACGCAGGCAAAGGCACCTTCTACATCCAACCCAAGCTAGGAATACTCCGAAGAGATCAATTCAGAGCATAGTTTTATGGATGGAGGACATAAGTTAGACATCGTACTCAATGTTCTAGGCTAGAACACCAGAAAGGTGGAGCAATGATTGGAAGCAATACAAGGCAATACGAAGCAGGTGGTAGGGATTTTGTGTTATCAAATGAAGAAGATGAATAAGTACTATCATCGATTAGGAGTGGAGGTGCCATCACCAACCCCATCAACTCCAGAATCACCTTAATGGGTCATTTTACTTTAACCCAATATTATGCTAGCTTGATATTTAGATTTTCGAAGTTGTGCCCACATGATGTATTTTACATGATGCTCATGATGTTAGATTGATTTTTGTTTTTCCATTTCTTTGAAATGGCCTTGTCGCTGTAAGTGTAGGAAAGACATCTATTGTGGTTGTTATTACAAATTCTATACAGAGTTTAAAGAGTGTTTACATTGCTAAAACTGAGAATCTAAGTCTTTTTCTTTTTGTTTTTTTTTCTTATTTAAAGTACTCCTATGTGGTAACATAATTGAATATAATTCAAGAAATAACTCAATGAATTGGAAGCGGGTAGCATGTTTAGAAGTTCAACCAAGTACTCAATGAACAAAAATTAATAAAGACTTGAGTAGTTTCTAAAATCTAGTTATTTCCTGGGGAGAATCAACATGCATGTTGGAAAGCATTGAGAATAACAAAGAAATAGAAATACACTGTTCAAACCTGCAATACATAATAGTGAACTCTTTTGTATGGCCCAATGTTTTTTAGGTCATTTCCAAGGCTATCTGACTTACTAAACATGACATGCCATGTAATGGATCTCCAAATATAATAACTTTTAACAAAATATAGAGCCCGTAACTCCACCCCTTTAAATTATTTATCACACCTTTTACACTTTTTCACCTTGTTAATTCCATATGTCAATTTCTAAAAGAACATCATTGCTATATCGTGAACATCCAACCTTTAAACATATCTCGTTCATTAATGAAATTTGCTTGTGGATTGTGTTTAAAAGTATCTTACGCCCTTCAATTTAGATATTCGTTACATCTATATTGATCAGTATGCGTAAATTTTTGTGGAGGGGATAAAGAAAAGCAAGAAACAACACAAATCTATTGAAGGCCATAGGAATAGGGACCCTCTCCTTCACATTGAGGTTGAAGTTGGAGTTAATGTCAACAAGGGCCTAGTGGTGTCATGTTAATAACACCCGACATAGATATTCACATTGTTATGCACATCAACTTTATGCATAATCAACAACACTATTTTCTCTATAACTGATGTTGCACATGATAAGTGTATAATTAAGCACAGGATTTTTAAGTCACAATTTTATTGAAATGTACATCTTTATATTAACTAACTTCTTGTATGGGTTTGAGATAGTCCACACCCCTTACCAACTCTTGCCATAGGCGTAACATATCAAGTGATAGTGTGATTCAAAAACTGCAGCGTCAACAATAACTGGTAGTCAAAATACAAGAACCAAATTGGTTATTCTATAGTTAAGCCAATGGAAATGATAAATAGGGTCATCTAAAACTTTTTTATTCAAATTGGATCGAGTTTTAAAGACACTGGGATATATGTAATACATATTCCCCTCCAAAATGTTAAATTTTTTAAGCAAAGAACTTATCTCCTAACTTTAATAAAATACCTTTTGTGAACAATACTGCTGTTTACCCTTAGACTAAACATTAGGTTGCACTCTCAGACAAATCGATTGAGTTCCATGGATGTGCCGCCAAAGGACATTCAAAATGAGCAACATCATTATCTCTACAAAATCATATCCCTAATGGCACTACATTCGCAAACCATGACTCGAGTACACAAAGGCTTCTGAATCTCCTGCAGATGTTCGTTCTGTAAATTAACAACAAGCAATAATATTTTAATAGCCCAATCCAAATTAACCAAGACATAATCGTGTTGGCAACAATTATCATAATTTCACTCCCCAAAGTCTATTCACCATTTTAAAATTCCAGTACGCAACACATAAACACTCCACAATCATCAATGTTGTGTCTCACATAAGATTTTAAATATCAGAATGGTCACTTTAAAACCAAACAAATAGAGTGTACATATCTAAGGTGTTAACAACCATACATTACATGGACATAAGATATGCTACGTGAAGAACCCGAAAGTCAATGATAAGGAAGTTATGTTAACTTGTTCTGTTGATACAGAAACCCATCTGGATATACAATAGGATATGTATGCCATGATATGGTGTTATCACTTGTTATCCCAACTGCAATCATGATCCTCCACAAAACTTTCACCTGTATTCATAACATGTTTAGCATTAACACGCGTGATGATGCAGTATAATCATTAAATCCAATTTTAGTAGAAAATGCATCACTCTATAATCAATCCTTACCAGATCTTTGCAAAGTTGCTCCGTTGCAGTTTCACGAATATGGTTAGAGTCAAATACATGTATGACACCAAGAGCACATTCTACAGATAACACTTACCAGTGATCATGTATTAACACTGGAATCATAAACTGCATGGTAACAGATGGATGGTGAATATAGGCGTATGAAACAATATGTCCAAACTATGGGATAATGCAATACATTACATAAAGACTTACACGACATGACAAATTTGCATGGATGCCAAGGGCTGCATCTTTCACAACTTGTTTATAATATTTTTGAATAAGTCCAAACCAATCCATCTCAGACAAGCTAAGGTCATTCTTCTCATATGTCAATTTCATTATGTGAAGCTGATCGTAAAGGACATTCATTATTAACATCCAATACAACCAAGGAATACAATAATTGAAATATTTCCTATTTACGATATCTAACATCCTTATCAAGAATTCACAGTTCATTATATACTTTTAAGCCTTCCTGACGACAAGAACCCTTCCAGCAAGAGGGTCGAAACAAAACTACTCACAAACTGCAATATATAAATGGGAAACATGAACCAAACACGTTAGGAGTAAATGGGTTAACAAAATTACTATAGAACTGACACATTTTTCAGATAACTACTAAATCATCATGTTGTTTACACGAGATCTATATCTGAAACATAACCACATATTTGACATCATAACGCTAAAGCGAGGATTAATAACGGCATCTTACTCCCTGCACACTGAGTATAGAAATTTATTTAGAACTCAATTAGTTGTGGGCATCATTATACTAGTCCAGGCAAGTGTGGGATATGTTAATTTTAATCCCTATTCACTACAAAGTGGCATAATTTGTTTATTATCACCCTTTATGCCGCAATGCTAGACTCTATTCCTGTAGGTGCTCTCCCACAAATTCACTCAAACTCTTTAACGATCCTACTAAACCCCTGTTAGACCTGTTACGATTTTCTTTTGTACCCTAATAACTCCAAAACATGATATCTTCTGAGCATAGAGCTTACTATACAATAACAATGTGGAGTATGCAAACTAGTTTTTTCAATGATTTCGTATCTAAACACATGACTCCTCCACCTGCAACCTGTGGTCATCAGTGTGGCAAAATGAGAGATTGTGTCCTAACACCGTATCACTAAGCACCAAGGGACACACCCTCTTCTCATTCTCTATTTCCAATACACTCTTGTGCAATAATCTTTGTGCCTTGCTCTCGTTACTCTAATTCAGAGGCGGGCTTTGAGCAGCCACACCCATAACAATTGGTTTATAGGCAATCCCATTCGAGTTTATTTGTCATTCAGTTACTGCCACATACTTAGAGCTCATATTTCCTTCATTATGTTCCACATCGTCTTCAGCAACCAAATCCTTACACGTTTTAGTGCTTATCAAGGAATTTTCATTATCATTTCCTAACTCAAGCCACTGTGCTTCATGTCCCATCGCACACTGGGTTTCATGTTCGTCACTCGACTTATGTACATACTCTACAAGATAATTTGATTGGCCTAGCAATTTCAATATATGCTTGCCTTTATCATTTCCATACCGTTGCTGTGGCGATGTTGGTGATGAACATTATTCAAAAATATTTGTTTCTTAGATTGACGAATCACTCAATCCTAACACTATTTCACGGTTCTTCCATCCATCGCAATCTTATGCTTTCTTCAGATTCACTGCCCTCATCTGTTTCATTCCCTAGAAAAACAAGCCTCAAACCATTATATTATTACTTACTTCAAAAATACAATTTCACTAAAAAAAACAAAACAAATAACATACACATGGTCACACAAAGATTTTTTTTCTTCATGCTTCTACGCAATACATTATCTTTCATTTACATTTATTGTACAGTTCATCATGTGGAGTGTCAACAAGTTTAGGACATGTTTCTTCCGTATTAGAATGTTAACCTTAAACAGAGGTCATTGAAGCAATATAACGTATTTTACTATCACCACTATACATCACGTCTCCTATGCCAGAGACGCCAATGTCTAACAGACACACACTTCAATTTACGTGTCAATCTTGGTTGGCAAAAATACGATAGAAAAATGGATTCACATTTCAAACTAATGTGTAATTGCTAAATTTTAGAAAATTAAGCGATGTTATCATGATTTCATTTCATTACATACACTCAATTACTTCAGCCATATCTAATTTAATACACCCTACAATATCCCCCTCTCTTGATTTGGGTTGTCATAGGAGCCATTTTGGTGGGGAAAGTAGGGTTAACCAAATCGTATGAGACGGTCACTTCAATCATTCTTTTAATAAGAGAAATGATCATTTATGTCATCATCATTTGTTTCTGTCTACACCACCACCCATTCCCGCTACTGTCTCAAATGTTTAACCTAAACCATTAAATTTTCACCTAATACGCTCCTTTAGAGTATGTCACAGTGTAGATGTAACTAGTGGGCATTAAGAAATAATTCGTTGTGCCTATATATTAGAATGCTGATCTATGTCCTTTAATGTTACAACTTTTTATAAAAGGGTCAGACCGTAATTACCAGATAACTTGTTCATCGATCAAAGTGATACATTTAGGTTTTGCATGTTGGTTATACATACGATTCCATATAATGGAATCTTTCAAGTAATTTTATAAATAACAATACTCATAATCATTGAACAATATAAACATCATGTCGTTACTAACATTCCCCAACATTCTATAATAGTTTCACTAACAACCATACAAGGTTTGTTCATGATATTAACATTTACTAAATTTTTGCACTTTACTATTGACGTGAGATAATCAAAAGCATGCACGTTTATTTCGCAATTTCCCAATTGCCATGTTAAAATTTTGACATCCAACATGCATAATGTCATTTATGCCCTTAATTTCCATTCGAGCATAGATTACATAGCATTACACTATCTATACAACCATTATTATTAACCACAGTTAATAGATTCCTTATAATAACAAACTACACTATAGTTAAGCATTCTGGGTGGAATGACGCTAAATTAGGATACATTTTACCTCAGACCCATTGCTCATGTATTTCTTTTTGAATTACTGCATCATCCACTACTCTCCCTTCTGAAGATGTGTGGTAGCAACAAAATTCCTATCCTCCACATTGTAAAGGGTTACAAATACTATATTACTGCTATGCACAAACTGGAGTCAGAGTGCAATTAAAGTTAAAATCAAATTTTAATACCACACATCCTTAATTGAATCTGAATTTGGACTTGTGGTGCTCATACCTATAAACCCTTCATTGTTAATTAAAAATCTCTACCTCCTCTGATCATTATACCATTTACTTCCACACCTCTACCCTACCCAACCTGTACTATACCCATGGGGGAATTCTTTAGCACGTACTCTCAACCTACCACTCATAAATAAGGCTATTATTCCATTCACACAGATGATCACTTCCCAATTTTGGCTTAACTTACGTACATACCATCAAACTATATGTAACTCAACAACATAATCTTACTGATAATACAATACATATCACTCAAATTACCACTATATTTAGAATTACCCAATCAAATGGGCTATAACTACCACCCAGTTCCTATAACAGAATCATAAATCAAACCACATACGAAGCACAACATCACCTAATTTCACAATACTGTCCACAAATACAGACGATGTATATGTGGCTTTCCACATTAAGAAAAAAAACATAATCAATGCATGTTTAAAAGTTTCATCGCCTGTCAATTCGTTGGGACACAGAGTATGAAGAGTATGAAGAGGATAGATATACACCTTTGTAAGAACCTTTGTAACACCCCCTATACGGAACCTACAACCATCCACACATATGATAACCAATTTCCTATACATACATTCACGACATGCATTTCAGTTTAATGCTATATATATACACATTATAAAACTACCCGATGCTTAATATTGTCATTTAGCAGTAGTAAAACACTTTTTTTGTTTTTCATTTACATGGTAACCCAAAAGAAAACATACAATTTCCTTTAACCATTACATATATAATCATATGTAACAAAAAATTCATTCTAAAAGCATTTTTTCTTTAAACTGTTGACTTTAGTTCTTGTAGATGTTCCTTATCCCCCACTCCTATGACTTGGACCTATATAGATTAACACTCATGTTAAGCCTGAAAGCTTAGTAGGAAAACACTTAGCTTGGATGACCACTCACGGCATTCATCCACCATGCATATACATTCATGAACATCTCACAAATATAAATAAGGATGGCATTATTAATCAAATAAATAATGCAAACATGCTTCAATATTTTTTTTTTAATATCATAAATTCACTTTCAAAACTCGAACATGGATATGCAACACTCAATGATACAAATGATCAATACAAATGCAAATGCCCATTCATATACCGATTATTTATGTTTTCATATTATATTTCTTATTTATATCTCTTTACTTTATTTTCTATGTTAGGCCTACATATTTTCTGTGGATGTGGATAACGAGTGCT
>JAOXYD010038541.1:0-13819 GCA_028565735.1 Pinacopodium congolense | reverse complement strand
AGGTATAGGACTTCAATAGAAAGTTTTAAAGGTTTAGGACTCAATTGAGAAAATGATAAAAGGTTTAGGACTACAAACATGGTTAATCCTAAACTAAAATCATACCTCTAATGTGAAATTTCAAAGATTTAAGAAACTTGAGACTCTTTAGAGTGGATGAGAAACCTTTAAGAGAAACTAATATATGCATTATTAATTAAAGATTGTATCTTATGGAAGTCATTATTGTATTGTTGGCTTTAATTTAAAAGCTAAAGTTCATTAAGTACAATGACACGGGGACTTCTTCATACGAAAAAAATTTAAGTGATTGTGACAAGTCTTCGCACTGGAAACTAAGCTTAAATCTTGTTAAAACTCAACTTAACTTTCTCCTTGTGAACATCGACCAACAAACCCTTTTATTCTCGAATGCCTCACACACATTCATGTGTAACTATTTTACTTATACACTCATAAAACACACAAGTGTTAATAAGAGTAGAGACAAGAAAGGAACAACCTTTATTAACTCTCAATATAAAATGTTAATAAAGGAGCCGAATACCTCCTATTCGACTATAACAAGGAACTCCCTACTCAAAACCCTTACAAGAAATTTTCCCAAAAGCTCTCAACTCTCTTAAGTTGTCTTTCCACTTGTATGTTTTAAGGCTTGGCTCTAATTTACTATTTACAGACACTCTTTCTTGGAAAGTAGGTACAAGATAATTAAAAAAAACCTAGATTCCTAGTTTATCTCAACAACTAAAATCACATCACCCGCTTAATAGGAAGACATCTCTTTCTTAATAGAATGCCATCTTATTGGCTACATTACATCCCAGTTAACTACATAGAGATTACATGTTATTTAAAGACATACATCTTTATTTTCTAAGATCTTCGATGTCTTCAAATGATTCTCTCACATGATCTTTATCTCTTAGAAGCTGATGTTTATCCCATGTGATATTTAAGTTGATCTTGTCACCTGCATTTGAATCTTATGCTTCTTCGAAGATTTCCATCAATACACACCAATGTCTGCCGAAATACTTTCTAGATTTTCTCGATCCCACTTGCAAGTCTTTCAACTTTTTCTTTCATTGTACATGCCTTCCTTTATGTCTACTCACATGCTAAATATTGGCCAAAGCTTGTTAATACTTGTACGATCCTAAAACTCAGCTTAAAGGTCTAACAACCCACCTCAGCCAAAAGAATTTGACACTCTCATTGAAATAATATATGGGAACTCCTCCATGAGTTATTCCCTCAAAGACTCCTTAACTAGCTATTGAAGATAGGAGCAAGTCCTTGCATTCATAGACACGTCTCCCACACACCAAGTCCGTAATTCATCATATTTGCCTTTACTTAAACATGTATGTTCTTTCTCAAGGCTCATTACGCCTAATAAAGACATGATGAGAATGATTTCGTCTGCCAAGCCTTTTTCATCTCCTTGATCCTTCATAATCATGGAATTTTTATTCTCTAAACTTGCTTTCCTTTTTCGAGCATTCACGAGTATAGTGCGGCCCCCTCATAAATGAAGCATGTAGCCTTCCTTTTTAATTGCTTCTTTATCTTGCTTTGAGAAGAATCTCTTATCATCTCCTTGCCTTTCTCTATGCCATTTTATGTCCCACCATTCTTTTTTCCCTCTCCATTAATTTGGATAGGTAGTGGCAATAGGAGATCCACCAAGGCATCTACAATCACTGTCATACTAGGGAAGTCCTTCACGTTCTACCTTTAAAACTCTATATGTTCCCAATCTTGCAAGCCACATATAAAGTTGAACAATATATCCTCTTCTGACATGTTATGTACGTCCAATATCAAATATGTGAATTATCTCACATACTCCCTCATTATGCCATCTTGCTTCAACTTCTTTAATGCTTCACTCGTGAGTGATGAAGTATTGATAGGGAGAAACTGATTTGTTAGCTCCTTCTTCATCTTCTTCCAAGTGTCTATGGGAGGTCTACTTACACTGATATCATTGGAGGTTCTCATTTTCCACTACAGCTTTTCATCATTCTCTATACATATAACCTTGATTGACACCTTCTTCGTCTGCTACATTTGCTGCTACAAAATATTACTTCGTATCCTATAAAATTTTTTAAAGATTCTTAGCATTTTGCTTTCCATCGAAAACCTATAACTCTCACAACTTCACCAAAGTGATTTCACCTCGGACTCTTTTCTTGTGCCTTGCCAATGTGTGCTTGTGCATTAGGAGATCAAAGCTCATCTCCTCTCAAGCCATAAACTATTCCTTAAGTGATCTCCTTATTTCTTAAAACTCCCTTTCTAAGGCTTCTATACATTCCATGAAAGAAACTACGCCCTCATTCGTTGGAGCTAGAGATTTAATGATTGCCTCTAATTTTGCAACCCTCTCTGTTAAATTGCTTATGTCAGTCATTATTCACCAATAATGCTTTAATATTAGTTGTTCCTAAAACAAGCAAGTTTTGTTTTAATACTAGTTGTTATAGGGGCTTCTTTGTATACCATGGATTTAAGTTATTTTGAAGAGTCCTCATGTCAGCAACTAAGCCTAAGTCTTGTTAAAGTACAACTTAGCCTTTCTCCTTGTAATCATTAGCCAACAAGCTGTTTTGTGCTCGAATGCCTCACACATACTTATGTATAAGTGTTTTACTCACACACTCATGAAGCACATGAGTATTTAATAAGAGTAGAAATAAGAAAGGAACAAAAGAGATATACGATCGAGACTAATGTTTATTAAGTATCAACACAAAATGTTTATAACGGACTTAAGTACCTCCTGCTTGAAGTACTTTACAACAAGAAACTCCCTACTTGAAGCCCTTATAAGAACTTTTCTCCTGAAAACTCTCATCTCTCTTAAAGTTGTCTCTTTACTTTTAATTTTTTTAGACTTAGAATATTTATAGATACTCTTACTTAGAAAGCAAATATAAGATAATTACAAATTCTAGATTCCAAGTTTGTCTCAACATTAAAACCCCATCACCTAACCAATATGAAGGCATTCCCTTACTAACATAATTCTATCTTATTGGTTATATTATATAACATCTAACTACATAGAAATTACATGTTATCCAAATAGATATATCTTTATTCTTCAAGATCTCTATTATCTTTAGATGATTTTCTCACATGATCTTTATTTCTTAGAAGTTGATGTTTATCCCATCTGATCTTTAAGTTAATCTTGTCACCTCATCAAGTGCTGCATCATCAAGTTGCCATGTCACTAGTAATGTGTCATCCCAGTCATTTAGGCTATCTGTACTTAGGTCCAACCAATGAACGTTCATGGTCAAGTTCATTAGCCATAATCTAACTAACCCATCATGCAGTCTTGTAGCTCTATGACTAAGGATAAATACAATTTAAGTTAATATAAAACCTCACAAATTCTATGTGCCTTTGGCCTCTCTTGCCAAATTATAGTGCCTTAACATACCCTCGAGTGTTGCATGACTTAATAACGTCAATTTTATGCTATTTCGCATCAAAATCTTATACCTTATTGAAGATTTTTTCCATGAGCGTGAACACGTGCCAAGTCTCTCCCCTCCTCTCAAGATTTCCTTAACATCTCCCACTTTTCTTGTGTGCTCACAAGTCTTTTTACTTGTTCTCTCATTAACATGCCTTTCTCATATTAACTCAAGTGTTAAGTATTGGCCAAGGCTTACCAACGCTTGCATGATCTCGTAGCTTGGGTTTAGGTGTCTAATATGCTCCTTAAAAGTCAAATCCCATGGTATAGAGCATTATAATAGCCACTGAAGATAGGTCAAAAGGAAAGGCCTTAAACTTTCCTAAAATTTTTAGCTATAAGGCAACCTAAGGTAAATAGGGGATGAAATAGATAAAACTAAAAGAAGACTAAAACAAAATAATAATAAGGTATGGTTTAGTAGTTAGAGGTAAGAGTTTTAACTTATTATTCCTAATATAATTCAGAGTTAATTCTTATCATTAACTTATTAATAATTATTTAAGTCAAGTCATTTATTAACTTACTAAATAAAATTCTTTGGACAATGTGATTTGTTTTATTATTTTAATGTTTAATGTATTTTTTATACATATAAAAAATGTGACGATTATATTTTGTAAGAGTGGTTGAAGCAGTTAGGGAGAAAACTCCTACATATTAGGATTATGGCAATTTTTAAATATTTTTAAAGTATAAACTTGATTTTTCACTACATATGAGATTTAATATTAATTTAATTTAAATTACAAATTTATTAAATAATTTATTGAAATTACATTATTAATAAATCATACATATAATTAATTTTTTTAAAGATACATTTAAAATAACAACTCACACATTTAAAATAACAATGATTGTAGACTTTTCATTATAAAAAATAAATGAAATTTTTATTAAAAATTTTTGACTTATGACTTTGATATAGCTTCATGTAAATCAGAAATTGATAATAAATTAATTAGAGTTAAGTATTAGCTCAAATTCAATTTTTTAAATTTTAATTTGAGGTCATTTAAATTTGAATTATTTTATAAAAAAGTAGATTGTTAATATTTGCATTTTAAATAATAATAATAAAGAATACAAAATAAATATAAATATTAAAAATTTAACGAAATTTAGCTTGGATTTTAACTAGAATTTAGATTAAATTAAATTAATTTGTTGATTTATAATCAAATCAAATTGGAAATTTTCTGCTACTTAATTCCTTTCATTAGTCTTTCATTAATATATTTAATTTTTAAAAGGTGCAATCTAAAATTTAGAATAGAAGTTATAGGGATCTTATCTAAAATTCCCATGCCCTTTATATTTTTGCTCTAAAATTTTACTCTTTCTTTTGATGATCGCTAACCTTGGCAGTTTTGAAACTGAGCTTTACCTTTTCATTTTATATTAAAAAAACTACAATTAGGCTTGTATGACCTTAATCTCCTAATAGCTAGTTTCAAGTTAATTAAAATGAAAGAATAAGTAGAAAAGAATGTAGTAAAAGAGCTAGAAGATTCTAAAGAGAAAGAGGAAAGAAAATCTTCTTTTATTTGTATATTCCTTTTGTAAAACATCATAAAAACCTATAAATTTTTTTCCATAAAAACTAAATTGGATGCTCCTATAAAAACAAACCATGTCTCTATAACTGATTGCTATATTACAAAAGACCATCATTCAGTAATACTATGTTACATTGGCTTATTATTTTTTGATTTATTTTTTCACGTAACATTTACTCTCTCCTTACAAAACCTTGTACATAAGGTTTAAGGATGAATACTTCTATTACATGTCAAACAAAAATTCCCACATAGGTTCTAATATTGCTTTTGACCATTGGATTAAAATTTGTGTTGCTAGTTTTTTACGCCTGCTCACCATCCTACTCCTCAATATAGCC
The DNA here is from genome assembly GCA_028565735.1 of Pinacopodium congolense. Classification (NCBI taxonomy): domain Eukaryota; kingdom Viridiplantae; phylum Streptophyta; class Magnoliopsida; order Malpighiales; family Erythroxylaceae; genus Pinacopodium; species Pinacopodium congolense. The sequence goes on along the minus strand of JAOXYD010038541.1, from coordinate 8,417 downwards.
ACTGGAGTCCTCTCTTAAGTGATAAGTACAATTGGTAGAGTTGTGGAAGAAGTCCTACATGTTGAAACATGTTTCTTTGATTAAAAGATATAGAACACATTGTGGATGAGGTTATTCTTAGGAATTCTACTTTGTAAGCTACCTAACCAACCTTGTTTACAATTTTAAATGAACTGCAAAACACAATTTTTTTTTTATTATCCCTCCTAACCACAGATCCTTGCTTATGTGGCTATAACTTGACATAAACGTAGTTACTAATAGAAAACACTTTATATATCCTTTTTCTATTAATCTGCTGATGCATCCTCTTACTAATAGAAAACACTTTATATATCCTTTTTCTATTAATCTGCTGATGCATCCTCTTTTAAGATCTTTGTAAATGAAATTGTAGTACCTTAGAAGCAATTTTGCAATCCTTAAGAACTTTATCAATAGCCAATATTTTTGACTTACCTGTAAAGTACAAAATATGCAAGGGAACCATATAACTATATAAAGCCTTAAATGGAGTGGAGTTGATAGCAAAATGGTGTGTGGTATTGTACCACCATTCTATCAAAGCAAGCCACTTGCTCCATCTAAAAAGAAAGCTCCCAATCATGTATATGAGATATATTTCAAGTATCTTATTTAATAATTTTTCTTGGCCGTCTATTGAGGAGTGGTAGGCTACAGATAATTAGATGCCAACTTCTTGTTTTTGATAAAAATTCTTATTAGAAATAGCTTTTAACTCTAGGATTATAGTCACTAGTGATGGTTAATGGTAAGCATGGAGTTTAAAGACATTATTCAAGAATTGTTGGGCCACTATTTTAGTAAAAAAGGGATTTTTGAGGGGCATAAGTAAGCATACTTAGTGAATCTGTCACAACTATCACAACTATCATTGTTACTAAATATTCATTCGAGGTTGGCAAATCCTCTATGAAATATGTGTTAATATTTATCCAGCATTATTAAGGAATCAGTAGAGGTTAAAGAAGATCAAAAACTATTATGGTGTCATACTTATTTTATTGGTAGGCCTAACTTTGCCTAACCTAATTCTTCACATCCCTCTACATGATCTTCTAGTAAAAGATGGCTTGGAGTTTCTTGAATACGCTCAGAACACCTGAATGTCCTCCAATTGGATCTTTATGAAACATTAGGAAGATTTTATTCCTTAAGACTATATTATGCCTAACCACAATCCTACCCTTCCATCTCAGTCTATTCTCCTATTAACAATATTTATTATAAGTCAGAGTTTCTTAGGATAATTTGGCTATTAAATCCTTCAAAATGCTATATAATTTGGCTATTAAATCCTTCAACATGCTATCCTCTTCCTAATTTCTTTAGATATCTGCTAGTAATTCAATTTGGACATTTATTACTTTATACTTCTGCCTTTTTTTTACCTGATTTCAAAGTCATGCCCCAATAGTTTAGGCAATCATGCTTGCTAGAAAAGGATGTTCATCCTTTATTTTAAACGATGTTTCAAACTTTTATGATTATTGTATATAATGAAATGTCTACCATTTAGATAATGGTGCCAATGTTTAACAGACATCACCATAGTTAGAATCTCCTTTACATACATAGATAAGAATTAATGCTTAGGAGCAAGGGATTCATTCACATAAGCTAGCAAGTGTTTGTCTTGCTTCAAGACTGCTTCCAAACCTTTCTCACCAGCATCAGCCTCAATAATAAATGGTTTAGAATAGTCAAGTAATGTTAACACTGGTGCTGTTAGTAAAGCCTTCTTTAAATCTTCAAAAGCAACCTATGCTTCTTTACTTCATTCAAGAGTTATTCTATTATAAAGTTGCTCTATTATAAACCAGTGCAAGGCTTGCTCCTTATACTATAATGCCTTATAAACATCCTATAATAGCCGAATAGCGAAAATATATACCAATTTGAGAATTATAGAGTGAAGTAAACTTTGGTATCTATAAGAAGAAAGAGGACGGTGAAACTCAATAAGGGCAATAAAAAGCCTCTGTAAAAAGTTAAGAATAATAGGGACAATAAGAAGCCTTTGTTTTAATAAAATGAGAGGATCAAGATTAGATTACATTAAAATTTACAATAATTTACCTATTATAGACCCTATCTAGATATCAATTTGAGCCTTTTTCCTTAAATCTTTATAAATTCCATTTGATGCTCCAAGGTTACATCCCCTTAATCTTCATAGACTCCATTTTATACTCTAAGGCTCCAACATATATCTCCTAAATACTTTTTCAATAACTTAACTTTCCAAAATATCAAATACAATAAAATTATTAATAGTATTTTTTTATCATCAAAACATTGGTGGAACCACCCTTAGTTTAGTAGGGGCAATAACTAGTCAACATTTAAATTTTCTTATTCTACAAAGATATTTATCAAAAGTATACTCTAAAAGGAAGTAACTACCATTTTGTATCCAAGATGATTAGGTAAAATATTAAAATAATAATACCTTTAAACTTAACAAAGTTAAAAAAGGAGATGATTTTCATATTGTTTTGAGCTATTAGAAAGTTAGATGTCAAGAATATGGTTATTGTAGCATATAATAGGCAAAGGCATTTAGGCCATGAACCCACACGAATCTTACCATTTTGAATCCAATTTACCTGGATCAACTTGCTTACTTTCCATGTAAGATCAATATACTACAGAGTACTTCTCACATGTAGTTTCAAGGAGAAAGTAAATCTTTGTTTAGTCTTATTGAATGCTAGGGAGGAAGCCTAATTTATCTCAATTTTAAAACATCGTAAATTTGTTTAGTTATTTTAGTTTCTTTTGCTTAATATACAAATCTCTGGGTTTTTTTAAATATATATATACATATTTATATAAACATATATATGCACCCCTGATGACTTTCACTCCATATTAGCTCTTATCTAAAAGCAAATGAATTTTTATTTACTAAACTTTCACCAATCACCAATTTGGATAAGCTTAGCATCTTGTGACCAGTAAAACTTGTTTTTGTTAATATTTTTTATCCTTAAAATGTCATTTTTTTTTCATTTGTATTATGTCATGAAAGGTTACTTACAATAAATGACTTGCATTTTCACAATTTGAAATAACTTAATTTATTTGATTAATATTGTAAGAGAATTTGTGAAGGCTTAGTTTATTTGATTATATGAATATAGCATTAAATATATAAAAGCTTGCCTATTAATTAATTAAGGAGGAATTACATATGATAATTTCATTCCAACATATCCAAACTATGCCTATAAAGTACTTCAATCTCCTAAAAGCTACACCTATGAATAATTTTAGGCCTTCAACTTTATAACACAATTCTTTTAATCCTTCCATTGATGTAGATATTAATGTTGATGATGATGTTGATCTTTAGTTATTTTCACTATTTATGTCAAAAGCAATTTTGTGTAATATATATATATATATAAACGTATCAAATAAGTAAATAAATAAAAATAAGCATTATCATTGCTATATCCCATTCCATATATATCGCAAAAAACTTTGAACTTAAGGTCTTATGAATTACCTTATAAGATCCATGAGTCCCATCATAGTAAATCTTTTATTTTCTTTGTTGCACTTTGTTGCATATTGTGCAAAACAAAATCTCTAATATATTAATGAAGAAAGTTTGATAAAGAAGTTATTTCAAGAAAGAAGGAAGTGAGTAGTAATGTAAAAAGAAAAAAAGTGAGTAGTACTGTAAGAAGAAAAATTTCTTCTAAGAATTATATATACATATAGTAAAACTTGCACACTTTGCATACAATTCATATTATTTTCAAAGCATTAGAAGTTGGATAATATGTTTGATGTTAAGAATTAAGAGATGATGTTCAATGTGATCTATTAAGATGTAAAAGAGGTGATAAAAAAAAACATATAGCCTACACCTATAAACTACTTCATCCTCCCACAAACTACACCTATAAATTATTTTGGCCCTCTAACTTTATAATGAAATTCTTCTAATCACTCTATTGATGCAGATGTTGTTGTTTATTATGATGTTGATGTTGAGTTATTTTCACTGTCTCAAATGGAGTGGTATTGATGTATATATAGATATAAGAATGAAAAGTAATTTATGTAATATATATATATATATATATATCTATATTAAATATATATATAAGTGTGTCAAATAAATAAATAAACAAATAAATAAAAATCATTATTATGATATTCCATCCCATATATATCGTTAAATAAAACTATGAAAGTGAGGTTCTTGTGAGCTGCCTTATATTAATCCATGAATATTACACTAATAAACCTCCTGATTTGTTTATTGCATATTATATAAAATACAGGCTCTCTAACATCTCCTTCAACCTCCATTTCTAATTTTAATGAACGATTTGTTATAAAGAAATTACATTATGAAAGTGAGTATTAATATAAGAAAAATAAGTTTTCTACTAAGAATTATTAATATATATAGTAGATTTTTGACCTTTTTACATACAATTCATATTGTTTTCATAGCATTGGAAATTTATTAATATGTTTGTCATTGAGAATTCAAAGATGATATTCATGTGATCTATCAATATGCAAAATGGGTGATCAAAAACAAAATTGAGTCTTTCAGGTAACTTTAAATTTATATATTTCAAAACTTTTCCATTTTATCTTTTTCAGATTTATTAAATTATGTTATTTATTATTGTTAGCAAGTGAGTTCTTAAAGACAAAGTGTTTTGGGGGGGGGGGGTCAACGTAAAAGTGTTTTTTTTTTATATACCCAAGCTTATTTATTAAAGTTAAAGGCTAAAAGATGGATTTTGTATAAGGCGGGTTTTCTTCAATGGTTCATTCTTCTAAATTTGGGAAACTATTATAAAGTTGGTTTATATTTTATGGTGCTTGTTTAGTTAACTCCCAACATTTACATGTGAGCTTACTTGTTAGTAATTTTTCATAATTTGAATATTTATTAATTATTAACTTTCAAAATTAAGGTTAAGTAAATTAAATTTGATTTGGATTAAAGATAATAAAGAGGTCAAATAAAAGATCTAATCAAATAAACTGAAGAGCAATAAGGAAAATAGAACCTTATCAGTTTGAATAGGGTATTTATTAGGTATGTGATGGCAAGATTTAATAAGGTTACCTATAAATAGAACTAGATCTCCTACTCTTACTTTATCTCCTCAATCTACTACCTGTTGTGCCACCAACTTCCTCTTGTCTTCCTTATGTTGTCGCTTCACTTACCTCTCATCTCCAGTTATTAGAATGGTTTTGTTAATGATCATTCTAAATCTAGCCATAAAATACACTACATCACAATTGGTCACAACAGCTAGTTGCTAGCCCTTTTCACCTTCAAAGCAAAATGTAAAAACCATTTAAATTATAAAATGAATCTAATTCATTTAATATACCGATTAGTAATTCCATAAACTAAGAAATAACATAACGTAAGTATTATACATTTCTGGTTTTAAGATTTTATAACACCTTAACTATACATCTTTTAGACATGTTTTCATAATGACTATCTTAGATTTGAGAAGTAATTCTATGTGATTTAGGTGCACATTTGGTTAATCTTTATATAAGATGTTGCTTATAAGCTTTTCAATAATTATTTATATTTTTTAGGACTTTAGTGAGAGCATTTTAATGTGCTTTTGGAGTTGGAATGGTTGTAAAATGAGTAAGAACATCATGTTATTGAGTTTCACACCAATTTTCATAACTAAAGGGCAAGGGATGAAGAGTTTATAATGAAAAGACTGAGAAGTGTTTAAAGTTAGAAAACTAGCAAGACGACACAACTTGGGACATGATTGTGTCCCAGGCTATGTATATTGGCATGTCCCAACTTGTGTCCTAATCGGGACCTTATGCCTTTTAAACCCTATTTTTGGTTCTTTTTTATTGTCATGCGTTCCTTAAAGAACCATTACCACTACCAAGATCCTAGAGGTGATCCCTAAGTCATCTTAACAAGTTTTTGAGCAACATTGAAAAAGAAAGGGAGATCAAAACATAGAGAATGGAAGATTAATATTGGATTTAGCAACAAGAATCATCAAGAAGTTAAGAGATTCAAGGGCATTAATCATAAGCCTTTTATTCTTTTTTTTTTTAATCTTTGTTGTTGTTTTTAGAATGTTTTAGAATTAATTTTTTATAGGATTTAGATTGTTATGAATCCTAAGATGTAAGATTACATTGCATCTTTGATTTAATGTGAATTTCCATATTACCTTTGAAATATCAAAGGAATTAGTGAAACTGGATTTTGAATATTTGTGATGGACTTCAATTCCAGTTGCATGATATCAAATGTATGAATAGATCGACCATCAGTGATGCATCTTACATGGAGACTTGGATCAATGGTTTACATGAGATGTCTAAATTAGGTGTGAGCTTAATCCAAATAATAGGTTCTATAGATTATAATAATACATTTAATTAATAAATTGAGATAGAGCGATCAATTGCTCGATTTATTAAGTTGAACAAACATGACTTGACCATGAGCATGTAATTCAAATTAAGGACCCTTCGATCTAAGATAATTTAGAGAACCATTAATCAAAGATTAGTAATGAATACGAACGTATCTTAAGGGGATTAATAATCTAGATCCCAATTTCACTATTACTTGTCAATTCTTGTGAGTTTGTTTTTTAATTTATCTTTAGTTATTTAGTTTATTTTAATTAATCAATCAATTAATCAATCATCTTTTAAGTAAGTAAGATAATAAGGATAGGTCTTTGGTAGTTTAATAATTCTAGTGGATCAACAATCTGAACTAATAATAGTTATACTACATTGCAATATGTACACTTGCCTCATTACATGTTTTAACATTATTATTGAGATCTTTTTGTTTATATTTATTTAAAAATTAGGAACGTTTAGCAAAGATCAATTTCATTACATTTAAAATCTGCATTTTAGTTACATATTGCAAGACCTTTCAAAATCCATTCCATAACTCTTAATAGCTTAACGTTTTCTCATTTAATAACATTCAATTTAATTAATGTTATAAAATTAAACTTCACTGTTACCAATAGCAAAATTTCCAGTTTCTGGCTACAAAAAGACATCCTAGAAACACTTTTTATAAGACATGCGTTCATGGTTAATTATTTCTAAGTACTAAAGTGTTCCAAAAATGACTTATACTAACAAGATAAATAAAAACTTTTCAAAGAAATAAAGAGTACATACATAATTTTCATAAACAATTATAGGAATAAAGAAATAGATGAACATTCATATTTCTAGAACACTCAGAAATTTATAAACGTTTAAATAGAAAATATCATTGTAGAATCAAAAGTAGTGGAGATAGAAAAATAGCATTTTCATAGACATTATTGAATTATTTCTATGCTATATACATGCACATTTTTTAGAACACTTCTAGAACTTTTCTATAATATATGGAAATTTTTATAGCACCAAATATGTGACCCTTGTAGATTTTCTTATTAATTCAATAACAATTAAAGATAAAATTCAAGCTAAACTTGTTAAAGCTGAATTTAAAAAAAAAACTTGCTAAAGGTAACTTTAATACCATTGTTGGGAAATTAAAATAATCAAATTACAACTTAGTAAAAGAATTTTTACAATTTTCCAAAAATTACTTTAACAAATTTAACTTTAAATAAATAAACAAGAAAAATAATGAGATTTTGACAAACTTAATTATATTTCCTTATTAATTCTTCTTTTCCTTGCAAACTTATCATTCATAATTTATCTAATTTTCCAACCTCTAATAGTATATATGAATTTGACTATAGGATAACACAAAAATAATTTTTGAAAGGAAGGAGAAGAATATTGCTAATGATTTTTTCCTTTTATATGAAAAATAAAAAAATTTTAAATATTAAAATTGAAAAAATTACAATTAAAGAACTTTGATTATAATTATAATTTAATTTTAATAAAATCAAATATCATATATTTGATCGTTAAAATTTCTAAAACTTCATAATTAAGTCTAATTTAATTAATTTTATCTCTTTTAGCAGGCTTTATGTGTAACTCATTAAATCTTTAATATATTGGTAATGATTATAAATTAATTTTAATTTAAAATTAGAATTAAATAAAATAAAACTCCTTTTAATGTGTCTTTAATTATGATGATTCAATTGAAATTAGAGGATCAAAATTGGTATCTACTTTAAATAATCTAAGCATGTTCGTTCTTGCTAATAAGTAAATCAATTATAATTGATAATTGAAAATAATTTTGAAATTTTAATTCACTTTGATTAGAGAATTCTCAAGTCATTATTAGTTAAGAACTTTAAAAAAAAATTTCTAGTTATTTTAAAATGACAAATAATTTATTAATTTACTTAACTATCTCCATATAATTCATACTATATTCATTTACTATCCATTTGAACTAC
>JAOXYD010038530.1:0-13819 GCA_028565735.1 Pinacopodium congolense | reverse complement strand
ATCGATACCGTTCTTTACTACAAGTACGACCCGTATACTTGCGGTTTTGAGCGTAAAACTTGCAGTTGTTTGTTTTGTGCGAATTATATTTTCTCTCAACAATTGACTCAGGGTGTGATAATACTAGCCATAAGTCTACCTTGGTTTCTCATTTCTAAGTCCATTATGGTTAGTTATCTAGGTTCTTGTTGAGGTCTTACAATATCATGTTCCTGGGGATTTATTTCAACAGGTTTAGATTCTTTGTCACTAGATGTTTCCACTTTTAATGGATCAGACATGGCTGCTCGCGATTCTTTCTTTTTCCAATGTAATGTATGCTCTAACTCAGGATAGAAGTCTAAATGCTTGGAATTTTGACCCTGAGTATGCATATAAAAGAAAAGGAAATATCTAAAAAAAAAAAATACTAACTAAATAATTAAAGAGCATAAATAAGTTAACAAAACCAAGAAAATAACACTTAATAGTAAAAATAACAAAAAAATGCACAAAAATTTATAAAAATTAGAAAAACAATATATAAAATCCTATAGAAATTGAAACCAAATTTTCCTAATGTTTTAAATATATTCCCTGGCAATGGTACCAAAAATTTGTTATGTTGGTTAGGTGGCTTAGAATTTGTATGATTTTTACTTTAATTTAACCAACGTGAAAGGCAAGAGTACCTATCGTACAAGTAATATAATAGAGTGTTTTAAGATCCCAAATGTTGAACCCATAGGGATAGATTATAATTACTAGGTTAATTAGATTATAATTGTCTAAGAAACTCTAATTACTTGATTAAAAAAATGAAAAATGCTAAACTAACTTAACTTAGGTCAAACACTTGAAGAATGACATAAAATTTTTTTTCAAAAATTGCCAAAAATTACCAAAGTATGGAAATTAGCTAAGAATTAGGTGATTAATGATTTAATTGAGCCTATAGCAATTTTAAGGACTGATTTAAAGATTTTCACAAATTTAAGACAAAACTATAATTAAGACTTTGCCCTTTTTCTATCAATCTTAATTTAAAGTTTAATCATGCATTAAATTAAGTTAATAGGCTTTAAAATCAAGAACGTGACTTCTGGAAAATTAATCTCAGAACTCAAACTCTCACAAAAAATCAAATTTTGGTTATTCATTAATTGATTTGTGTTGTTATTGGTTTTTCTAACAACCGAAGTTGATTTCTTAAGTCTTATATTATTTTTAACTCTAATATGAAGTGATCGCCTTAAAATCAGAACATTCAAACCTTAAATAAACAAAAATCAAACTCTTAAACATGCATTTAAGCTCTCTTAAATCATTACAACACCAATTCTTAGTTGATAAATGATTTAACAACACATAATTATTAAAGAACATGTATCATGCATTTTAAAAAACATACTTTGATAGATCCAAAAATAATAGCTAAAATAACAAGTTTAGAAGTTACAAAACACCAAAGAAAGCTCCTAAATATGTCCTAAACTCATTAACTTGATCTGAAGTTCAAAACTGTTCTAAATCAATTTAAACTTGCAAAAAAATCAAAGAATATACAAAGTTGTAAGCTTAAGAATATGAATTTTGATTAATTTGGAAAACGAAGCTTATAATGTAATAATTTGAGTTAGAAAACCCCCTATGTTGGTTTCTAGACTCAGATGTGAGTCTTAAAAGTAAGTTCCATTAAGTAGCAAAGCAAAAAACAACTTAAAACTCGAATTACAAGTGTTTGAAGTTAAGGAACTCTAAGAACCATATAGAGAGAAGCTAGAGTATTTCTCTTAAGTTTAGATCTAATTTTTTATTAATCTCCCTGCGATGTTTGTTTTTTTCCCCTTTTTTACAACTTCAGCATATGTCCACTTGGTACTTCCAGACAAAAGTATTAATGAAGAACATGCCTTAGCCACAATCTTTGAGATTTGGTGGTGATATGCTTGTTTAAGAGCTATACGGTGGCTTGACTCGAAGCAATACGACAGTATGGAATCCTCCATATAGGTTTTAAATAGTGATACATATCTAGGGGTCACAGAGAGCAATATATGGGTCTAGAAAGACCCATGTATTGGTTTTAGAAAGTGACAATTTTGCTTTCTCTTTACTCCAATCTTCAATTAATCTCTAATTCCTACAAATTAAACACTTCCATGCATCAATTGAACATATAAACATGATATTAAGGGTCAAAACATAACAAATATGCATTAAAAATACTATCAATTTGACACCTACAGCTAATGGTGTAGTTGTCTTGAGTCCTTGAATCCTTGAATCCTTGAGTTTTGATGTGTGAAATCAATCCTTGATCTTCAATTTTATGTTTTTGGATCATTTCTTCTCTTTAAAATTTAATAAAAAACCTTTGGAAGAGTCTAGGACTTTTCCATTTTGAAGTGGCGATTGCCTCCCCTTGAATGAGGCTTGAAAGACCTCAGAAACCTAAAAATTAGGTCAAAGGGCTCTCATCTCGAGATTCTGATAGGGATGCAATTTATAGTATTTCTATATGTGTTACAATGTCATTTCATCCCTATTTTGTTATTTAAATGCTTAATTTGTTTTCCTTTTGCGTTTACATGCAGATTTAACCTTAGGGCACAAATACAAGTTGAAAGGGCCAAATTTTGAGCAAATATTGGAGCACAATTGGAACTAGAAGAGGTGTGGAGCCATTTTTAGGACTTAGAGCATCATGTTATGAAGTTTCACACCAAATTTCAAGGCCATATAACAAGCCATGAAGAGTGGACAAAGAAGAGAACAAGACAAACTCAGTTGAGTATCAATTTTGGTGTAGGTGATTTTAGTGATGTATTAGATGTAATTTAGAGCTCCGATTACTTGAAATTTTGTGGAGTGCAAGAGAATCATGAGGAGAGCCTACATACCAAATTTCATAGCAATTGGATTTGTATAGAAGGAGTTAAAGCTTAAAAGGAGAAAGGGGTAGAAGCTGTCAAATTCTGGGATAAAAACGAAAATTGTAAAATTATTTCGTTTTTATAATTCATAGGGGAAATTTTGACGAAATTTCTCCTATATCATCTCCAAAACCCTAGCAGCCCTCCAAGACATATATATAAGGGGAATAAAAAGCATGAGAGAGGAAGCCCTTACATTTTTCTAAGCTTTCCATTCATTTTATAGTCTTCTTCTTCTTTAGTTTAGGGTTTTATTTTGTTTCTTTTTCCATGTTTTAGCCTAGTTTAAGTATTTTCTTGTTTCTATTTCATTTATTTCTTGTTCTTGACCTTAGATACTTACTATTCTTGATGTTTTTCCTATTGTTTATGCATTTATTTTCTATTATTCCCTATTTTCGTTGCGTTTGGTTTATTTTTAAATGGAATCTTGGTTTTTAATTGATATAAGTTTTGTTTCTTTTATTTTCCAGCGTATTCTCATTATTTAAGTCATTGTTTAGGCGTTATTGTTGATTTTTATGTATTTTCAGTTTGTGTTTTGCATTATTTTCGTGATGTCAGGGTAGTTGTGTTGTGGATTAAAAGATATTGATGGATCTTAGGCTTAATAATTGTAAGAATTTAATTTAATTTAATTGGATTTTGTGATTTAGATTAGGATTGAATTGGGATTCCGCATAAATTTCATGAATTAAGGATTAAGGCTTAGGATTAGCTACCCTAAATATGATTCTTAGTTCAATTGCTAGGTAGTGACTTGTGATATGTAATTGTCCATAGTTAATACTGCAAATAGCAATAGGTTGATTGGGTTTGTAGGTAAACTTCCCTAATTAATCTAGGATTCCATTCTTCTAGGTTACATAGTCTGAGCTTTTGTAACCATGGCTTAGGTTAGTCGTTTCCTAGTTTGTTAATGCTATCGTGTCGTTAAATCTAGAGAGCTTATTCTAGGTTGCCTCGTGATTAAGGGTAGATTTTTTATCGCATAGGACCTATCTAAATTTAAAGGAACTGAGGGTTTGAGAGCTTGTTCGAACCTATAAGCTAGCATCTTACACCAGTCACATCTTATCTATTTCGAGGATATATTATAAGTCTAGAATCCCATATTTATCTTCTACCCAGCTTGTCGTATTTGTTATTTGTTTATCGTTTATTTGTTTTGTTTTGTTAATGGTCTTTAGTGTTTAGTTTTAATATCTTTGCATCTAGGGGTTTTTTGTTTTCCTTTTTATGCAGAATTAAAATAGCTTTAGCATACCCTAACTCCCTGAGGGATCAAACCTTACTCACGTTAGCTACTTAGTTAGGTTAGTTAGGTAAATTTATTATTTGGTTGTCTGCGACATACTTATCAAAACATGACAAAAACGTAACGGTAAGTTCGAAACCAGTAGATTAAGCAACGGATACAACATTTAATGAATATGAACTTTGGGCAATGGCTATTTGGCCTAGTGAAGAGTATGAATATGTGTGTTGAGTGTTGTTTATATATCTAAGAAGTATATAAAGTGTTTATACATTATTGTTAAGTATTCTTAAGGGCATATGAGCTATTGGTGAAGTTGTGGTTGTATTTTTATGAAGGTTATTCTTAAGCCATAAAAGAGTGTTAGAGGGTTATTCTTTAGTCTTGAAAAAGAAGAGTGATAGGTTATTCCTAAGATTTAGAAAAGGGAGAGTGAAAGGTTTTCCCTTAGCCTGTGTAAAAGGATTATACTGTGTACTCTGATTGATTGCGGTAAGAACAAAATCTCAACAGTGATGTTGGGGATTGGATGTAGGGCAATGTGGATTGCACCGAAACAGAATAAATCGTTTTTGTTTCTTCTTCCCTTCCTCCTTTATTTTTATGCATTTAATTTAATTGTTTAAGTTATTATTGTTATATAATTTATGGAATTAATTATTTCTTAAATTTTTCATTTAATTGAAATTGATAATAAGACTTAGGTTGATATTGAAAATAATTTTTAAGAACTTAATTCACCCCCATCTTAGGTGCCACATAAGGCTAACAACATATGTGTTCATTAATCATTGCCTTGACATTTTTTATCGAGGATTTTTGCAAAATTGTTTGATTATTTTGATCTTGATGAATTGCCTCCATTTTAATAAAAATTTTAAAGTTTCATAATGTATTAAATTTTTTAAAACTAGACATCATGCATTTTGTAAGTTCCCTAACGTATGTTCATGACATGGCATTTAGATTTTAGTTTATTCATGTGGATGCCTTAGGTATGTCATTAGAACTTTTGGATATTTTTTAAAACTTGAAAAATATTTTACTTAGAGGGAGTTGAAATTTTCAAAAAATGAATGAATTTTGTTAAAAGTGCATAATTTTCAAAGTGTGGATTGTTTGAAGGCATTAGTGTTTTGAAAATGAGTTTTAAAAGCCTTTAGTGACATTTGATGATTTATTACCATCAATGATATAAAAAAAATTGGTATTAGAGTATTATGCATATACTTAAGGGGAGCATGATATTTGATTATTGAATTGTGTATGCTTTGATTATTGATTTGTTTGAATTTACAAAGCTAAGTTTCAATAAATTCGTGCATAGTATTGCTTTTCAAAAGTGGGGAAGTAATGCTTATGATGTCTTTTAATTATGTTCTTTGATGTATGATGTGACGTTTATGATCTCTTTTATGTCCTTTACCCTTGATACGTGTGTTAAAATTTAGAAAGCATAATAAATGAATTAAGGAGTCAAATTCGACACTTTTGATCTTAGAAGTCACTTAACTTTGAGTCTTTAGTTGTTTAAATGATTGGTTGATCATTTATTGATTCCTAAAACCCTTTTATAAAATTTTTATATTGTTTTATAAAAATAAGGGAGAAAGTAGTGATGTGATTAGGAGGAGTAACAATTTTTAATTAATTCCTTTTAAACAATTTAGAGGGATTTCTATTTATGAATAATGTTCATAGGTTTTATGTGTTGACTCTCTTCATGTTTCGTTTTCCTTATTATGTGAGTTTAAAATTTTTTAAAGTGTTAATGCATGATTTTAGGGGGAGTAATAGTTTTGAGAAAGTTGGTGTTTTAAAGTTGAAAAACTTGAAATTGTGATTTCTAAAATTTTGGAAATTATTATTTAACTTTGATTAAGTTAGGTGGAGTTAGCCAAGTTAAGAGTTTGATGCTTTTTTCTTAAAAGTTGAAATTAAAACTACCTCTGGACTTGTGGTACTTATGAAATGGTTAAAGTGTATTGATTGTGGTATCATGAGATGGATCGCATCTTTTGTACGATGATGTAGTTTTAGGTGATTTTAAATGCCTTTGAAAAGTTGATTCGAAACATGTTTTTTCTATTACTTGTGGTTGTGTAAAAGCACAAGTGTCCTTTTTTTGAATTTATTAATGTCACCAAATGGCATAATCAATAATTGGAATAGGTTGTGTTTTTTAACCCTTTTTGGAATGAAAATATCTAATATTTGACGTATTGATATGTTGACTTATTCATAGGATATTTGATGATATGTGATCAATTTGTTAGGTGATCAACAATTGATGTTCCCTTTAAAGTTCCCTTGGATAGGAGGTCTTGGTCTTAGATATTGTTTTGAAAATTAGATGTTGTTATATATAGGATCAACAACGGGTATCAAGCCTTCTTTTATTAATTGGTATCGATAATTCTCATTTCAACAAGTTTAATATCAAATGATAGGTGATTTTTGTAATCAATCATTTTTTTAATGATAATTTGAATTTATAATCTTTTTGACATGAGACTTTGATGATGATTCCCTTTTGAGTTTTGGTGACATTTTTTTGAGGTTGCATACAATTTGTTATATTGTTTTTAATTAAAGGGGAGAATTTTTTGAGAGAATTTTTCAAACGGTTTAAAAAATTCTAAAGTGATTTTTGAAAAGATGGTTAGGTGAAAATGGAAGAAGATGTATGAATCTTTTTGTATATGATAGGTGTGTATATTTATTAAAGTAGTATACCTTTTCATAGTTATAAAATTTTTTATGATTATAAAAAATATTTGTGTGTATGCTTGATTGTGTTTTGCATGTGTAGTTTTCTTGTTGTGTATTTATATGTGTATTTCTAATATCACATGACATCATTATCAAAAAGAGGGAGATTGTTGAGCCAATGGTAGTTTTACCTTTGTTTTGGTGATGTCAAAATGGTTTTGTTAATGAATTTGTCGGTTTTGATTTGGCAATATAGGTTTGTTAAATAAAATGCATGATTACGGCCTTGAAGTTGAAGAACATGCTTGGAAGCTCAAGTTGAAGTATATAAAGATGGTTGGAGATTAAAAAAAAAGAGCATTGGAGTTGAACTTAAAGTTCAAGTTGATAAATAGAAGATCAAGTTCAAGAGAAGAATTTGATAAGATATTTGTATGAGCTTTGTTATAAGTATTTTTTAGTCTTACCATAGTGTTAAAAGGGAAACATTGTACATATTGTATTCATGTTTAGTATTTTGCATAAAAGATGCATAACCAAGAGGTATTGTATGTGATTATTTTATAGGAAAATCCTCTTGATGCATGAGCGAAAGTTTGTATATGATTGCATATGATGTGAAGGTTAAGTTGTGATAAAGTATATGAATGATGATTAGGTTAAACGGTTAGTGAAAGTGGTGATTGAAATTGAAAAGTTTAGGATAAAGGTTAAGGAAATTTGGTGAATTGGATGAATATGAATGTGTTAAGTTATGTGATTGATTTGATTTGTATAAATGATATTAAGATGTGTTTGGTAATGTTTGGAATTTGTTAAAATATGTTTGAATAAGTTAAGAATTGTTTTAGAGTGTTAGGAATAGTTTGGGGTTGTTTGGAAATGGTTTGGTTAATTTTTTATGTGTTTTTCCAAAAGCACAATGGTAGTTTATTAGGAGATCATCAATGTCGTTCTATAACCCACATTAAAGAGGACTTTAATGGTGGTAAATCAAAGGCACCATTGTTACCTGATCTTAACCACTGTTAATGTCTGAATTTTACACTGCAACAACTATTTGTCAATAGAAAAAGGATTTTAATGCTAGAAATATTCCAGAATAATGTGTAACAGCTAAGTTGAGATCTTACACTTACAATAGGTGTTTTTCATTTTTTGTTATCATCGTAAAAGTTTATAAATCATGCGTATAAAGATATTGAGCATTGAAAGTTTTAGTTTGTGATTTTGGTGGTTTTGCAAAGTTTTTGTGAGTTTTTTTTTTGTGAATTCATTTATAAGTTTAGTATAAGCTCTTAAACACCTTGGTAAATCAAGAGTGATGTTTTTTAGGAGGTGTTTTTGTAGGAAGTATGTTTACGAGAAGTGAAATTTGTGAAGAAGAAAATATTACGAGTGAATTTATGAGTTGGTTATCCTTAAGCCATTAAAAATGAGAGTGTAGTTAGGTTATCCTTAATCCTTAGAAAAGGAGCGTGAGTGATAGATTATTCTTTAACTTCGAAAAATAATAGTGAAAGATTATCCTTAAGCCTTAAAAAGAAATTGTATTCTAACATTATGTTTCTTTGGTTATAACGACTCAATAAGGTTTGTTGGGGACTGAACGTAAGAGAAAGTAGACATCTCTGAACCGATATAAATCGTTTGTCCTTCTTCCCTTACTATTTTATTTTTCAAGTATGTATTTATAAGTAGTTTAATTGTTTATATTGTTTGAATAATTGTTGATTAAATTATTAATTAGCTTTCTCTTGTTTATTTGTTTAATTTGGTGAATTCGGAGATAATTTTAATGTTATTTAGCTTTCACTTAGTAAAGAATAATTTGTGAAACTAGGTTTAATAACTTGAAAGAAAAAGTTTTAAACACTCAATTCATCCCCTTTCCCCTCCACTTGAGGTGCTATGGGAACTAACAATTTATTTTATTAAGAATACCTTTTGATTTGTAGGTTTTTCAACTATAGGCTAAGTTTGGTTCTTTAGAACATTTTTATCTCTTCTTTCATGGCCTCTAGCCATTCCTTCTTACTGATAACTTCCTTGTGAGTAGTGGGCTCTATAGACATTTATCAAGGGTTTAATGCCTTTTACAGTTACTTCAATATCTTCATCACTCTCTTTTTCAATGGTTTCTTTAAAATCTATTTAAAGTACCAAGTTTATTAGGCTTTGCTTATAGTCAATCAATTAGTTATAAATTTGTGACATAATTAATTAAAAATATTATTTATCTTATGCATAATTATTTAATTAATTAATATAAAAGATAAAGTCTACAGGAGAAATATACTTTACAAATGAAATTATAGTAAGATTCATATTGTAACTACGCATTATTCTTAAATTATTCCTAATCATTACTCTATAAAGAGTTAACATTAATAGAGTGAATAAGTAGTACATATTATGTTTCTTTCTTATAAATGAATTTGTTAATCTAATAAAATAAAGTATGGAACACTTAAGAAATGTGTGTATGCTTATTAGGTAACCAAGTTCATTGAATTGACCTAATATAATAATTTAATATGGAGCATTATTATTTATGTTTGTGATAATATATCATTGTGATGATTATAGAAGTGATCCTTTAATTTAAGATGTTCAAAGTATCTCATATAAAAATTATTATATTTTAATATTACTTATGACTTATTATAGTTAAACATAACTCTTTTCTTTTTTAGTAATTTGATATAGTATGAACTATATCGAGGTAATTGAGTGATTAATATAGGATTTATCACTCTACAATGATAAAGATTGTTCGATTATTCAAAATTAATATTAATTTTGGAAATCCTTGGCTAAGATTAAATGATTCTTTAAAAATAAAATTTCAATTTTATCAAAAGAATTTATTATTAATGGTAGAGAATGAATATGATTGAACTCACATATAATAGACATTAATACTTTATATCTAATCAAGGCATTGCATGATGAAATAGTTGAATTACATAAAAAAAAAACATGTAAGGAAAGGTTGCTCAAAACTTCTTTGATGTTCCTAATATTTGAATAGTTATGATTTATTGCTAGATACAAATTTTAATTTATAGATTAAATTGTTTAATTGGAGACTTAAAGAAAAATTGATGGACTTTAATTTATGTAATCATAAATAAACATTATGATTATAATTTATATTTATTATTAATATATTCAAGAACCTAATGGGTCACACACAATAATAATTGAAGAGAGAAAATAAAATTTAATCAAATTAAACTTGATTGTAAAGTTTGAGATACTTTAAGGTCAAATATGATATATTCAATAAATAAGGACCAATATTAAATATTGAATCTCATTTAACCCTAATTATTATTTAATTATAATTAAATATGATTTTAATTAAATTTTAATTGAATTTAGGATTACATATCAATTAAGTTACTAAAATGTGCAAACCCTTATAATGAATAGGCATAGGCTTTAAAAGAATTAACACTCCTTGCTTACCGCACTCTATATGATTTGTATAGTTCTCTTAATTAATTTATGTGAATACTATTAGAAATCAGATGTATATATGACTAAAGTGGTTCACATGTAACTTGTACATTCAAGAGAAGCTGCTGAAAAATGAATAAGCTGCATAATAAAAGTATGTTAGATTCATACTTTATTATGTTATGAGTTAATTATTTTATAGAATTTAAATTGATCTTGTCTTATGAGAATTAGAAAACTTTTTTTTTTCTTTCACTACATGTGATGAGATTGCTTTCTAATTTCTCAATATCGGTATCAAAGCCATCTCTGTTCTATAACTTAATTAAATTTTTTATTTTTATTGATTGATTCAGGAATTGAATATTCAGACGTTGCAAATAGCCTACAATCAAATGAATCTGAAAGATTGAGATTCAATTCCAAGTTGTAAAAATTTGACTTTTAGTAATTCAAAAAAATTTAACCATAAGATGAGAGCGGTTTAAAAATAAACATATGGGTTTAGGAAACTAATTTGTTGTGAAAGAACCAAAATAACAATGGTTTCGACGGTAAAAATCTAGGATTTAGTAAATAACTACTGTGTGACCGTGGCTTAGGCTAACGGAGACGGCTTTAAGAACATTGGTTACCTTAGAATAATGAGGTTCTAGACCATGACATGATATGACTGGTAGCTCAAGCATGGTCGTTGGGGTCTAGACGAATGGTGCTGTATCGGATTGCCCTGTAGACTCGGAAAATTTTTACTATTAGCTGCGTGTTCAGTTTCTAGATTGAATTACTTCGGTATTTAGGGATCGTTCTGGAGTAGAGCCAAAAACACATGCGTTAACTAGTAAAGCATTATGGCATGTTGTTTTGGAGAAAAATTGGACGATAGATGTATTAGAGGATTGTTAATATCTGTTTATTAATTATTCATGAATTAGAAAACAAAAGAGTTGTCATCGATTTTAGGTTGATGAAAGTTGTTGCTAAGGACGGCTACTTATTGGCGCAGGTAGTGAGTAGAAGGCGATTGAAATTGATGGTGCGTATAACATTGACAGTCGAATGGAATGAAAAGATGGTGACAGATAGTGTGACCCAGATGGCGCTGTTGACTAGTAGGGACTTGCGATGGCACTAACGATGCCAAATAATTACTAGTTTACTATCATTACCGATGATAGTTCGTCGTCTGAGTAATGATTACCTATGTTAAAAATTAATTTTAAATTAATTAATATTAAAATTTAATTACATAATTATTTAATTTTATTATTAAGAATTTAATTATGTTTATGTATTAGTTATATTATTTATTATGATTCATATATAATTTTGAATTCATGTATTGTTGATTTATTTAGTTTTATTAATAGGTTTATGTACTTAGATTTGAAAGGCTATATTTTATACTTATAAATATCTCTTTATACTTGAACTCAAATGATTCAAGTGAAATACATCATCTGTTTCTAAACAATTCTTTCCTTTCAAAACCTCATCACTTATCAATAAAGTAGTATCAGAGTCAAAGTCAAGTTCTTTAAAAAATAACAAATAATGGTGGAGTATATTAATTTCAATTTCCTCGCCTTACAAAAGAAAATTATGAAATATAGCGTCTTTGTATGAAAGCCGTGCTTGGTTCACAAGATGCTTGGGAGATTATAGAGAAAGATTTTATACAATCTCATAGTGAAGACGACTTGCCTCAAAGTGAGAAAGATGCTTGGTCAACGATAACAAAGAATGATCAATAAGTCATCACCCTCATCCATCAATGTTTAGATGATTCAATGTTTGAAAAGGTAGCCGATGCAACTACTTCAAATGAAGCATGGGAGATTTTGCAAAGTTCCTTTCAAGAAATTGACAAGGTGAAAAAGATTTGACTCCAGTCATTACGAGGTGATTTTGAATCTTTACGCATGAAGGAACCCGAATCAATCTCGATTATTACTCGCGAGTGAAGGTCGTTGTGAATCAAATAAAGAGGTATAGAGATATGGTTGAAGATGTTCAAGTGGTGGAAAAGATTCTTCGCTCTTTAACTCCAAAGTTTGATTATTTGGTTTGTGTCATTGAGGAATCCAAAGATCTAGACTCTTTGACACTTGAACAATTAAAGGGCTCTTTGTAAGAACATGAATACAAGATCAAGAGGAGGCAAGATGAACCTTTAGAGTAAGCACTTAAAGCAAAGGTTGTGTTCAAAGATGATGATGGAGAAGTAATCGAAGAAGAAGAGGACGAGGACGTGGTCATAGTCGAGGTTAAGGACGGGGTTACGGAGGAAGAAATAAAGGAGATTATATCAACGTCAACAATGATGATAGAAACAATCACTCATATAAATGCCAAGAAAAATCAAGAGGAAGAGGAAGAGGAGACTACAATTCTAGACAAAATGAAAGGAGGTATGATAAGTCTAATGTTGAGTGTTACAATTGTCATAAATTTAGACATTATTCTAGGAAATGTTATGCTATACTTAATCATATTGAGGAGCAAGTCAACATTGTTGAAGAAGAGCAAGGAGTCGAAGAACCTACTTTGTTATTAACACTCAAAGATGATGCATATAAGGATGAAAGTACATGGTTCTTGGATAATGGAGCAAGCAATCACATATGTGGAGATAAAGGCAAATTTATGGAGTTTGATGAAAAGGTGGAAGACAATGTTTCTTTTAGAGATTCTTCAAAGATCCAAATTCATGGGAAAGGTACCATTTTAATTTCTTCAAGCGATGGAAGTCATAAATTTATTAATGATGTCTACTTTGTACCCAAGTTGAAAAGTAATATTTTAAGTTTAGGACAACTTCTTGAAAAAGGATATGAAATCCCCATGAAAGATAATTGTCTTTGGCTTAAAGATCAACATACTCAATTGATTGCTAAGGTGTTTATATCGAAGAATACAATGTTCATGTTGAATATCAAGACACTTGAGGTAAAGTGTTTAAAGGTGGACGTGAAAGATAAAGTATGGAGTTGGCATATGAAATTTAGAAACTTGAATTTTGAAGCACTCAAATCTTTGGGAGATAAATAGATGGTAAGAGGAATGCCTTCTATTAACCACCCACATCATTAATGTGAAGCATGTTTACTTGGTAAGCATTCAAGGAGGAGTTTTTCAAAGGAAGCGATGACAAGAACAATTACACCACTTCAACTTATTCATATCAACGTGTGTGAACCGATCAAGCCATTATCAATGAGTAAAAGTAGATACTTCTTACTTTTTATTAATGATTATAGTAGAAAAATATGGGTATATTTTCTGAAGTAGAAATCAGAAGCATTTGAAGTATTTAAAAAGTTCAAGGCGCTTGTAGAGAACGCAAGTGGGCATAGAATTAAAGCTTTAAGGTCGATTCTCATCCAAGGAGTTCCATGATTTCTGTGAGTTACATAGAATTCGTTGTCCTTTGACGGTCCCAAGATTACCCCCAACAAAATGGAGTAGC
>JAOXYD010038503.1:0-13821 GCA_028565735.1 Pinacopodium congolense | reverse complement strand
GTTACTAATTCAATAAGGATTTCGTATTTATACCCTTTTAAAACACATCTTACACATATAGACAATCCATAATATCATCACAAATCAAATACAATCTAATGACCTACCTCTGAAAATAATAAAATCCAAAATTCAATCTGAAGATCACCAAATCAAATCTATCTCCTAAAAAATATCCACGGGTAAGCAATGAGTTACTAATTCAATAAGGATTTCGTATTTATACCCTTTTAAAACACATCTTACACATATAGACAATCCATAATATCACACATATCAATATATCAATACTTCATAACACATTTCTTACAAACTACGCATGTCTAAGAGTTAGAATTTCATGCAATGCACCAATGTAATTTCAATTTATCAATTTTAACTTATTTCCATTATTAACTATATAAAGGGCCTCGCTTAACCTAGTAGGCTATATACAATGGTCCACCAGCTCAATTACAATGTCATAATCTCAATTTATATGTGGATAAATCAAATATCGCATGCACATATATGTATATATATCTAGTACATGGTATCTCTCAATCATATCACATTTGATACCTCGACATCACTCCGATACCTAGCTGCAACACAGGATCTCCCCAGGAATTAGGATCTCTCCAATACCACTCCGATACTTAGTCTCGAGAGCAACATTCCCAAAATTCAAGATGTCGTGGCACTACTCCACATACAGGCACAAACCACATCAATATCATATCATCTCAATTGTAATCACAAACTAGGACCATTGAATATACATGAGCTACATAAGCTATCTCTTATTTCTTAATCTCAATCCACTAATCAATCTAATTCTTATTTCAATTCCTGCAATATACTATCGCTAATTATAATCAATTTATATCTTAATGTTCAATTTCTCTAATATAAAAATGAAGATGCTCATGAAGCAGGAATTTTAAGTAAATTTCTCACAATAGTAATAATCATTTCAATTAATTATTATAATTCATAATTTTTCAACTAATTTGACAAGTCATGGCACAAATCATCAATTTACGAATAAAGAAAAATATTTGATTAAATAATTAATCAAATAATCACATCGCAAACTGACTATTCTTTATCAACATTTGTTAATTTCATACCTTAAGAAAATGTTTTATCACATCATAATTTATTTAATTAGGTAATAATTATGAAAATTTTCATTATTTAAATAATTCAATTACCTACTATTAATATCTTTCATGCAAGCATATTTAATGCAACAATTGACACAATTAGATATTTTCAAGGTAAATATGCTATCATGACAAAATTTACTAATTTAATAACACAAGGAATTACTTTTTGAAAAACTTCCAAATTTTACGCATTTCACATAATCAAATAAATCATATAAATTTGCACATAATTACAATATCATAAGGGCACAAATTAGAATTTCTTACCCGTTCTCCAGAAATTCAAATTCCTCAAATTTGATCGAACTCAACCACTAATCCACTGGACCTAATCTTTATAAATATTTGAATTTTGAAATCAAGTGTGAATTGATAGCTCTCTCCTCTATCACTCCCAAATCGAAAGTTTCATATATATAAACACCTATCAAACAGCACATCCTTAAATAATGGGATAACTATATTTTTAGTCCTAAATCTTTCATTATTTTTCCAATTGATTCCTATACCTTTGAAACTTCCTATTAAAGTCCTACGCTTATGCAGATTAATCAAAGGTAGTCCTAGACTTATATGGAAGGACTGCCTTTGAATAATCCGCATAGGTATAAGACTTAATTGAGAAATTTGTAAAAGGTTTAGGATTACAAATATTCGGGATAACTATATTTATAGTCCTACATCTTTTATAATTTTCCAATTAAGTCCTATGCCAATGCCAATTAATCAAAGGCAATCCTATACCTATATGGAAGGACTACCTTTGATTAATTCGTATAGGTATAGGACTTCAATAAGAAGTCCCAAAATATAGTACTCAATTGAAAAAATGATGAAAGGTTTAAGACTACAAATATGGTTAACCTCTCAAATAATTGGTCCTCATTAGAATCTTTTATAGAATCTCTCAAATTTACTTAACTATTAGATTAGTATTAGTGTTTAATAGATCCATAATCTCCTTACCGATTCTAGCATTTCATTCATTTTCTAGAAAAAGCTTTTCCAATCCAAAACACAAAGGTAACAATATTACGTATATAAATCATAATGAAAATCATTTCCTAACAACATTACTCATACACGATTGAATCCCCAAATCTTAACTAAGCTTAAAGCAATCAACAAAAACAAAAACAAAAGAGATTACCAATTCTAATGACTGATGGCATTAAATTTAAAATTTGGGGATAAACATGATTTTGTCCACCAGCGATTCCCAAAACACTTCCAATCTAACACTTAGCACGAAAGGATAAGAAAAGGGTGAGATCTAAGAAAAGATAATCAACAAAACTACAAAGTTTTGATAGTAGAATGAATAGTTATCAAGTTTTCTGGTATTTTCAAGAAACAGGGTCTCTAATAAGAGCACATATGCGAAACAAATGGGAGAGGTACCTAAATCACCATAATAATTGATGAGTCATTCCATTAGAGGAGCTCATTAGCTATTATGTTTTTTTCTTTTTAAAAATAATAAAATGAATTTGTAAGGAGAAAAGAAAGTGAAAAGCAATCTGTGACATGGAGAAACATTGTAGAAGAGAGAAGAAAGAATATTTGACTCCATAAAGAAACTATTTAGGAGAAATCGTGCATAGATGGGGATGGGAGAATAAAAAAAAGAATGAATGAAAAAAAATCCATAAAGAAGAGGAAGGAGCTAGAATATCGACAGCTAGGAAACAAAGGATTAATTTACAATCATCCAGAACATTCTAAACATTAGGTTGGGCTTAAACTTTTTTATGGGCTTTACAATATAATTATTATAATAAATTTTATGATTGTTATATATAATATAATATAATATAATATAACGATATACTATATTATTAAAGATAATATAATATAATATAATTATTATAGATTATTATAATCTATATTACCCTTTCTCTTTATATATATATATATAGGAATATATCTTTACTAATGCGTACGTTGTAAGTGTGGTTCAATGTTCAAAACATCCCATATTATAGTTGAAAGGGGGACTTTTGCCATGCTTTCTCACTTTGACCTTCTTTTTTGCAACATAGTTTCAAGTTCAATAAGGAATCTTCTTTGGTTTGTTTAGATGTCAACAATTAAGATCCCTACAAGGCATCTTTTCTTCGCATGTATAAGACTTCCTTCTTTAACTTAAGATGTCTCTATTTCTAATTCTCCTTTTTTATTTGATTTTTTCTATTCTTTTTAAATGGTCTAATTTCAATATTCAATTATGTCATTCTTGAATTAAATATCTAATTAAGTATCCATTTTCTCCTATCCTTAAAATAAACTTCGAAGTTTCTCCCAATATAAAATCAATCCTCCTAAACAATTCGTAAAATTTTTCATGATTTTCCAACTTACTCCTAATTGAATTAATTTGACTCCTAATTTAATTTTTCAATAGCTAAGATTGAATTAAAAAAACTCCAAAATATATCTAAAGCTTTTAGTTAGGTCTTTTTATTTTTTAATTAAACCTTAATTGACTTTTAAGAATTTATAAAATTTTCAATTAACCCCAAGTCAAACTTATTTGGATCCAATAATCTTCCAACTCACATGATGCTTTTAATTGAGTTCAATATGCATATGATCACCATGCAAACACTAAAATTAAGTTCATTCAAGCTTATTATACATTAATCAAGCTTATTGAGTCTAAATTAATCCTAATTGAACATATATAGAATATCTTAAGCCCTCCTTCGATTAGAGTCCTTTAGTATCACCTTATATGGAACAATTATGTGTTTTGAGCCTATAGATTTATCCCATGGTTAACAATCCTTAATAAATTGAATACTCAAGACACTTCACTCCCTAAAAGGATGTAATCTTTGTGCTCTATGCCTAAATTATCATAAGAGTTATGATCACCTCTTTTTTAATACAGTTTTTCCCTCTCAAGTTTGGTTATGCTCCCTATAACTCTATAACTTATAATGGTCTCCATCTCCCTTAGCCCACACCATATCTTGGTTGTCCCAACTCAAAAAAAAGAAAGAGTTATAAAATGTCATCACCTCTATATCAATGGCCTATTCAGTGTATACTATATGGGCTGGAAGCAATTCAGCATAACTCTTAATTGTCAAAATAGCTCCTTCTCTTGTAATTTGCAAACTCTTTTCCCCACTCAGTTGACCGCTCAAGTTTAAGATCTACTCCACAAGCCTATCACTACTGAGGATGTCAGAGAAGCATTATTTGCCCTAAAGCCCAATAAAGCACTAGGTCCGGACGACCTTAGTGCTTTCTTTTTCCAAGAAACCTAGCCTATCACTAAAGATTTGTTCACTGAGGTAGTGTTGGAATTTTTCCAAAATGCTCATATGCTTAAGTAGGTTAACATCACTCATATCACTCTTATCCCAAACACAAAAGCCCCTTAAACTTTGTCAGAATATCATCCTATTTTGTGCTGTAAAACTATTTATAAAGTTATTTCCAAAATTTTGGAAGCTAGGCTCAAGCATACTATTAACCCTTTTATTGATCCGACTCAGGGTGCCTATATTCGAGGTCGGCTCATTAGAGACAACATTATGCTTGCTCAGGAGTGTTTGAAGAACTACAATCAGAAGCACTCCAAGAATGACTGTGAAATTAAAATTGATTTCTCCAAGGCTTATGTCTTTATTGATTGGTACCTCATCTTTAATTCCCTTCAAGCTTTTGGCTGCCCAAGAACCTTTATTAAATGGATAGAGAAGTGCATCACCTTTTTCTTTTACTGTGTTCTTGTTAATGGGCAGCCGTCTACTCTCATTTTGAGTGCTTGTGGTATTCGGAAAGGATGTGCATTATCTCCTTATCTATTTTCCCTTGCCATAAAGGTCTTAATCCAAATTTTCAAGTAGTTTATAACTCAAGACATCAATTTTCAGTTCCACTCCAAATGCAAGTAATTGGGGATTTGCAATCTAACTTTTGCTGATACTTTGCTCATTTTCTTCAAGGTTGACCCTGGCTCACTCAGCTATTTAGCGGCTACCTTATATACCTTCACCAATCTATCAAGTCTTGATATTAACAGAAGCAAGAGCCACATATTCATTGCTCAGAAGGTTGCTCCTAAAAATAATTGGCTTGTTGCTATTACTGGCATTCTTCTTGGTAAGCTTCCTTTCTCATATCTTGGTATTCCAATCTCTCACAAATGACTTATCAAGCAAGATTTTTAGGTGTTCTTGGAAAAGATTCAAAGAAGGCTAAAGAATTGGTCCAATAATCTTTTACCTATAATAGGTCATGTTCAGTTAATCAAGTCAGTCATAAGTAGTATGCAGATCTACTGGGCTTCCCACATTGTTTTCCTTGGTTACATAATCAAATCAATTGAGCAACTTCTCAAGCATTTCCTTTAGGGTGAAGATATAACTAAGAAGGAAATGGCTAAAATTAAATGGAGTCACTTGTGTTGCCCCCAAGCCGAAGGTGGCCTTGACGTTACTTCCATCTGTATAACTAATCAAACTATAATGGCTAAGCAGATTTGGAGAATCCTAATGGACAAAGAAGCCTTATGGATCAAGTGACTACATGATTATTACCTCCATCATAGTAGCTTCTGTACTATCTCTCCCAAGTATGACTCTTCCTAGACCATAAGCAATTTATTAAAAATGAGAGAATTGTTTCATCCATTTATAATCGTTAAACCAGGAAATGGAAGGGCTTGCTATTTTTGGCATGACAATTAGTTAGCTTGTGGTTCCCTATTTGAACTTGATAATCTTTCTCAGATTAAATCTCTAATTCCTAATCAAACTCTCCTAATTGATGCTTTGACCACTTACTCCAATGTTTTTTAGGTTTTGCCTTCGTCCTGCATTAAGGCAAATATCACTAACTTTAGGCTGCGACCTTCTGTTCTGGACACGTTTATATGATCCAAGAACTCCTCTAAAGTTTTATAAGTAGATTCTATCGTGATCTGTTAAGAGACCATTGGCCTCAAATTCCAAGGTATTCGGTTATTCAATTTCCTCAATCTCTTCCACGTGCTACTACTATTCTTTGGTTAGCCCTCTGGGGAAGGCTGAGCACTGCTAACAGAATCAGGAGATTAACAATTGTCTCACCAACCTACCAGCTCAGTAGTGGTAGCCAAGAGTCTACTATTCATTTCTTCTTTGAGTGCTCCTACTCTTCTAGGCTTTGGTCAGATATTCTGAGACTTTGTGGTATCATGGCTCCTTGTCAAACCCTTGATGGTATTACAGACTGGTTCCTTAAGTAAAACTCATTGCAGAGCGCTGACACTATTGTAAGTAAGATTTCTTTGGCCAATAGTTGTTTATATTATGTGGAAGAAAATGAATGACGAAGTTTTTTGTCATAATTATACTTCTGTGGAGAACTTAGCAAAGAACTTGATTCACATCACTAAAATGAAAATTCTTTCTCTTCAACTTCAAAGCAACTACAGTCTACTATTATAACATCATTGGCAGGTTCTGGATTAGCTCTAGGACTGTGGTTTGTGTTATAACTTCTCTGTTATTGAAGTTGGCAGATGACATGCTCTTTATGCTCCTTTTGCTGTAGCCCTGTTTATGTGCTAGATGGGTGTCCTCCTTTAAATCATCTACTTGATTTGTCTCGAGCTCGGTGCTCTTTTTTATTGCTTTTCTTAGTTTGATTTATTCTACTTGATGGAATTGTTTCTAGTTTGGTGTCGTTTTGCCTTTGTCCTCTTTTAACTTGTGTTTCCTTTTAGTTTCAGTACCAGCTTTGCTAGTTTGTTCCTTTAATTCCTTAATTTGTACAATTTCTGCCTTTGTGGCTAATTAATTAGTTTTTACTTTAAAAAATAATAAATAAATAACTTAGGTAAATTAATTATTATCAAAATTATTGATATATAATACAATTTTAAATGGTCGAATTATAAGCTTATCTTAAGTTTGATATAGATCAATTAAATATTAACCTAATAAAATAACTCATTCTCAATTTCAAACCTTAAAACAATTACCTGGGCCTTTGATAGGTATAACAAGACATTGCATAAAAAGTTTGTTCGCCTTTTCTCATATAACTTCATCTTGTTGACATATAAACTTCCTTATGAATTAATTACAATGTTATTTCATGCTATTTCTTAACAATGCTTAGTTTGATAATAAAAGACTCCTAAAAATAAACAAGTAAATAAAGAGATTCATTTTAACAAATTTTTAAAATTTAAGACGTAAATTGAAAAAAAAAATGTAAAAGTGATAAGACCAAATATATCTAACTTTACTTTAATTATTAAATATAAGAATTAAAGGTGAGGATCACCTTATCCTCCTAGGGAGGCCCTGATTAGCCTTCTTGTTTCTGAGCTTGCTTGATTATGTTTTTGGACTCTTGGTTCTCCTTCCTCCCTTAATCCCTATCTTCCCCTTCTTCTTCTTTCTTCCTTGTACTTTGTTCCTACCTTTTTCTTTTGCTTTGGTTTTCAAATTCTATCTACTCCCTATCCTATTATTTGACTATGGCAGCTTCTGCTATCTAATCCATGGTGGATGCCTTTTCCCCCTTTACTTGGTTGCTCATCCAAAGAATCCTCAACTCTAGAGATTGCCTCGCCTCAACCTGGTCCTCGTCCAGTTGATATTCCTATGGCCTCTTCCTCACAGGGTGCTCCTAAAGACTGGAAGCAAGTGGTTGGAAACCCAGCAGACTCTATTCTGCACTATTTTCCTCCTCATGCCCTAGATGTTAATATTGTTTCTCCTCCATTGGAGGTCTTACTAAAAGGTGCGAGAGTTTAAGAGTTAGCTTTGGTAGGTTTCTTTATGGACAAATTCCCCTTTTCCAATGTTGAGAAGGTGCACTTTCAAACAATGAAAAGACAAAGGACTAGTGGATACCTTACTCATGGAAGATAATCTATTTATCTTTAAATTCCATTCTATTATGACTGCAAAAGCAGTTCTTGAAGTTGACCCTCGGCATTTGGCTAATGCCCCTATGTTTCCTTAGTTCTAGAAACCAAGTATTGCCTTTAAAAAAAAATCAAGAAAGAGAGTGTTCCTTTGTGGATTAACCTGTATAGCATTCCATCTGAGTATTGGTCCATTAATGGTCTAAGCCTTTTATCAAATTACAATGGAAAATTGCTTTGTATGGATAAACATACAGCACTACGTAAGAGGGTAGGTTATGCCCGACTTTGTGTGAGTGTGAATTTAAGATAGGAGTTACCTGATTCCATCTTGCTAAGGCATCTTGGAGCAAATAATGGTCTAATTGAGGACTCCATCAGAGCCTCTTGTCACTAGCGTCCCTCTCTAAAGTAGCAAGGTAAGCCATAGGTACTTATAGGCAGAACATTTTAGAAGGGCGATTTTACAGAACTCATGGATTTGAATGATAAGATCGGCAACTTACCACAATAACCTACAGAGTTAATGCTTGAACCTACTAAGGCTCCAAGACCTATCCTTATACAGCACCTAGATAAGGGAATCAAGTCAAACTGACTGGTTAGTGATCCCCCTCTATCTAGCTCTCCAATTCTAACACTGTAAGATATGGTTAATGTTACTAAAGGCCCTTCGATTTACCCTCCCTTAGGAGATAAAAATGTGCCTGGAAAAAGTTCAAAATTTAGGGGTAGTCAGGTGTTAGTTAAGGAAACTTTTGAAACTCTGTTTACTGGGCCCACCACCACTCCAGTAAAGACAGAAGATTCAACTGCTAAGTATTCAAACTTGTAAGCTAATCTTGAGAATTAATCTATTAGAGAGCAAAGTCATCATCTACAAGGAGCCTCAGACTCTCAATTAGAGCTTAAAAAGTTGGAATTCAAAATGCTTAAAAAGCACAAATTAGGGAAGAAGCATAAGGCAAAAAACTTGAAATTTTTTCCTTTAACCCATGTCAATAATCTCCTGGAACATTAGGGGTATTAATCACCTCAATAAATAGCAAACCTTGCTTGATTTTATTAAGGTGAATAACCCTATGATTCTAAATCTTTTGGAAACTAAGTTTTTTAAGGTGAAGCTTTCTCAGAAGAATATTTTTGGCACTTAGTGGGAAATCATTTCCAATCACCAATATCATCATTTTGGTCATATAATTATAGGATATGATCTTCATAAAGTTGTTATGATGGTTCTACATTTTAGTGATCAATTGATGCACCTTGAGCTCAGATTTTTGTATTCTAATGCTACAGTGCTAGTGTCTTTTATTTATGCCTCGAATCTAGCCTTCTTAAGGACGAATCCTTAGAACCAACTTCTTCTAATTAGTCAAGGGTTAGGAACCTTGGGTTATTATAGGTGACTTCAATAGTATTCTCTATAGATCTGAAGCATATGGGAATTTTTCATACAGGAACTTTAATTAAAGGAAATCAACAAGACCTATGTTTACCTCATTTTGAAAGTTCCTAATCCTAGTTCAATGCAGGATTTCAAATCTATTTCGCGTTATAACACTTTGTATAAGATTATCTCTAAGATGCTAATTTCTATGATGAAAGAAGTTATGGAAAAGTTGGTTGGAGACTATTAAGCAACCTTTCTTGAAGGTAGAGTAATAAGAGACGATATCCTTTTAGCCAAAAACTTTTAAAGGCTACAATTGGAAAATTTTAGCTAATAATTGTGCTATAAAATCAATTTTCATAAAGCTTATGATTCAATCAATTGGTCTTTTATGTCTCAAGTTCTTGAAGCTTTTGGATTTCCTATGAATTTTAGAAAATGGATAAGGCAATGCATGACCATCCCTTCTTATAGCTTCCTAGTGAATGGTGAACTGACAAATTTCATTCAAGGTAGGATAGGACTAAGGTAAGGAGATCCATTATCTTCCTATCTCTTCATCCTAGCTTTAGAGGTCCTTTTAAGACTAATCCAGCACAATATTGAGCTGGACCCTTAATTCAAGTATTAAAATAAGTGTACTAAATTGGGAGTGTTTAACTTATCTTTTACAAATCACTTAATTCTATTTTCCAATGTAGATGGTAGTGTTTTGAGCTTGTTTATGATAGCTCTAGTAGAAGAGTTTCCTCATCCTTCCCTTTAAGGCCAAACAGTAGGCGGGTTGGCTTTCGAGAATTACTAGACTGCTTATTAAGGACCTTCCTTTTATCTATTTGGGCCTGCTTATGACCACTAGAACTCTACAGTTTAAGGACTGTATTCCCTTGGTTGAGAGGCTTCAACGTAAGCTAAACAGTTGATGTAATAAGGATCTTTCTTTTGCAGGGTGTCTTTTACTAATCAAGCCAGTCCTTAGTTCCATACATATATATTGGTTTAGTCATATTATTCTTTCTAAAAGCCTTATAAAAACCCTAGAGAAAATGATGAGGACATTCCTTTGGGCTGGTATCCAAGATCGAAAAGCTTTAGCCAAAGTGAACTGGAAGGAGGTCGGTAAATCAGTTGAGGAAGGGGGCTTGAAATTACTCCTATCAGCTTGAGCGACAAAGTCTTCATGGGGAAAAGGTTGTGGCGGCTAATGGTCAACAAAGATTCCCTTTGGACGAAATGGACCTCCTATTACATACTAAGACATAGTAGTATATGGGAGGCTCAGACTACAGGTTATCTATCTTTATTCTACACTAAACTCTTATAGTTAAAGACTCTTTGACAAATCGCATCAAGTGTAAGATTGGGAATGGAGAGTTTGCTTCCTTTTTTTATGATCACTAGTGCTCTTTAAGGCCTCTAATTCACTCTATTCACTCCTCTCATCTTTTAAGCTACTTCCCTATATTAGCTAAGGTCAAGGTAATTGTGAATGGTAACCATTAGTTTTAAATACTTTCTCAGGTATAACCTTTCCTACCTCCCTATGATCTTAATCCTATGGAGGAAGAGAACTTGAGCAAGTTTATCAATAAGTCTTACAGAAGTGCTCTCAAGCAGACTGCTCAACTACAAGGTTGGACTAAAGCTGTGTGGCATAAGCATCTCCTACTTCAGGTCTCCTTCCTACTTTGGATTTGTGTTAAGGGAAAGCTAGCAACTCTAGACATAATCAATTACATACATATCCCCTCACAATGTTGGTTATGCAAAACTCAAGCTAAGACTACCAATAACATTTTATTCTACTGTGAATATTCAAGGTTTATTTGACAAAGTTTGTGCAACCTCTGCTCTTATAGACTGCCTTCAAATTATTTTGCAAATACCTTAGAACGGTTTCAATAACATAGACCTAATAGACAAGGTGACTTCATTATACCCCTAGTTATGTTCGGCTCTTGTGTCTATAGCCTGTGGAAGGAATGAAGCAATAGATGTTTCAGATACCTAGAACAGCCTAAGGATAAGCTCTTGCATGAGCTTCGGTATTGGATTAAGGAGCAACTTAGACTAAGTGAAGTGGGGAATACGTGTCATAAATTTATGATAGACACCTGGAACCTTAACAATTCCTAATTTTTCGTGCAAGGGTCCTAGCACTTAACCCTAATCCATCTAGTTCATTTATTCCACAAAGAGTTCAGAGTAACAAAGTTCAGTTAAAGCGAAAGCAGTACCTGCAAAGAGGGCCTCTTCCTCTTCATGCTTTGTCGATTGCCAGCAGGTGGAATCCATTCATCTTTGGTGGGCTTCAGGGTAGGGCTTCGTCTCTTCGATTAGTAGTTCTAGTAGCATAGACTTGATTTAATGTTCGGGAGTTAGGCCATGTTCAAACTAGGTCTTAAGGGTTAACTAGATTCTAACTCATCTAGAGTTTGAAGCTTACCTAGGCGTTTCCTAGGTGATAGACTCAAACTGATCTTGGACTTTGTTCCCTCTCTGATTAGTTTCGGTAAAGATTTGTTGATGGACCTCTTTCCCTAGGATGTGAATATCTCGTTCCGTTTCTTTTAGTGCCTTGGGATGGGCTCTTAGGTAGTGGTGTATGGCTTAAACACTTATGTGTTGTATTTAGTATAATTATTTCATTCATTAATGCAATTCTATTTGTTTTTTTTAAGAGATTTTGAGAATGACTGATAAATTTCCTAGATAATTTTACTTAAGAAATTAAAAAAGAGTTTACAATAATGATTACTTTATGATTTTCTTAAATTTATGTAAATATGCATTAAATTGAATTTTAATTACTAAAGTCTTTATATTGCATAAAATATAGTGTCGGTGTCTATAGCATTCAAAAGGGAGAAATTTTAGTATTTTATATTAAAAATCTACTTTTATTATTCTTAGAACAATGGATGAATAAACAATTATTTAATATGTAATATTAATTTATTTTATTAATAATTAGTAATATTAATTTAATATATTTCCTTAATAGTTTATAATATGTTAATCAATTTAACATGATATTAACTTTATTTTTATTAAAATTTTGTTCTATCATGTAATGATATTAACAATAAGATGAATAATTTTTATGATCAAAATTTAAATATATGTTTATAATAAATAATCATTATTATTTTTTGCAAATCAAATTTATTTATCATTTATCATTATATTTTTATTTATTATCTAACAATACTATAAGTAAGATGATAAATTTCTTATGTTTTATTATAATTTATATTTTTAAGGAAATAAAAAATAATTCTTTTATTTTTAATGTTAATCAGTAATAATTATTAAATAATTTTCATATTTATTAGCCAATATACTTAGTTTCAATACTGATTAACTTTCTTGTGTTATCAATCTGTTTAACTTAGTATTACTGTTGATTAATTCTTTTTTATCATATCATCTTAGTATATTCAATGTAAATACTAGGTAATTTTTTCTTTTTCATCAGTTCGTTGGACTCGATGTTAGTGTTGAATAATAATTTTTATTACTAAATTATTTATAAATTTATATTTTTATAAATATGGAAATAATTTTTATAAATTAAATAAGTGAAAAATAAATAAAAAATGAATGCATAATTGTAACAAATTAATTATATTATTTATTTATTATTATTATTATCTAATAACATAAAATTTTGATGAAAGATTTGATGTACTTTCATTATAAAATGAATAATATATTATGACTTATTAAAGATATATGGTAAATTAGTAAATTATTAATTGTTATTGAAATAAATTAACATAATATATTAAATATTTTTATATTTTTTATATAATTGATAAGATATAAATATGATAAATGAATTAAAAAATTCTATCAAAAAAGTAATTGACTTAAATAATAAACATTTGGGCAAATTACAGAAAAGAAATTGAGAACTATCCAATTTCAAAATTTTACAATTAAATATTCAAAATTTTAATTTGTCAACAATCTCACATTAATGTGTTGCACGCATAAATGCCACATAATGTTTTTGAATTTATTTCGCAATTGTTATTTAAAAATATTTTCAAATAAATTTAATTCAAAATATTTATTAAAAAGTATATTAAATCCTTGATGATTAGATTTTTCTATTTGATATTGCATGGTTTGATGAGATGCAAGTAGGGATGTCAAAAATTGACCCGACCCGATAACCCGACCTGACCCGAATTGACCGAAAAAGTCAACGACCCGAACCCGACCTGCATCCGACCTGAACCCAACCCGAACCCGATTTCATATGAACCCGAGATGTACCCGACCTGAATAGATCCGAACCCGAATGCACCCGACCCAAATAGACCCGAACCCGAATGCACCCGAACCCGAATACACCCGAACCCGAATACACCCGATGTATTAACCCGAATTGA